>CM024757.1:148326242-148526242 GCA_014218235.1 Colocasia esculenta
TTATAATATGTACATAGCAAAACAGTAAACTTTTCATGAGTATAAATGTGTTATCCATGTGAAAATGATTATAGAATCCATGCTAGAATTGTCTCTTATTTATGTGTACAAACTCCATGTCTAAAATGACTAATGTTTAGCTTGTAAGTGTGTGTGAATGTAGTTAAATGAGCTTAGTTTAATATATTGAAAAGTGTGTAGAAAGCATGTGATAGGCTTTAAGTTATTGAAAATTTTGTATAAGACAATTTCCATGTGTAGAGATTATGTTTAGGATTTTTACTTGAATTAATTGTTAAATCCATGTTTATATGTTATTGCGTAGTATGAAAATGTGAAAGTTATGTGATGCATGTAAGTTTAGTGTGTTTGGTGTTACTTGTTGAGTTCTTTTGAACTCACTATTGCCTCGGTGTACAGGTGTAGAGATTTCTACTTCTTCCGAGGAGATCGTTAGGAGTGACTCGAAGCGGGAGTTGGAGACCTTGTTTTGGACTTGGCGTTGTACTTTTATATTACATAAGTATGTAATAAGAGTAGACTCGCTCTACCTTTGGGATTTGTGTACTTATTTAGTGGAAAGTTGTGGACAATGTATTTATTTCATTTCTCAATTATGAAAAGTTTAGATTTTTTTTCTTCTATATATGGGTTGTGAATGGAATGTGGATGATGGAATAAGAAGTTACATTTGGCTATTTCTTTTCCATTGTTATGTGAATGTATTTATGTATATTTCAGCCTATCATATAACTGTTGGGTAAATGTCCCACTGTAGCGGCATTCATTATATCGATGTGGGTTGGTATAATCATACCGGTATAAGGAGGGTCGTTGAAGACACACGTGGGTGTCGAAGGAGAGGCACACGTGGGTGCCGTAGGAGAGGTAACCATAACTAAAAAGAAAGAAGTCCCACCATGATCGCCAATTTGTAGATGTGTTTTTTTTTCAAACACCCCCACAAAGAGTGATAAAAATAGGATTTTTTTATGAAAAGAAATACAAAGCGTGGAAAGGAAAAGAAAAACATGCGTGTGTGCACAAGAAAGGAGGTGTGATCGCCAGGAACGCGAGGGTACTAAAGGAGACGGGCAAAAGGGAAGACAAAGGTACTTACCTTCACCCAAAGATAGCGGGAGTTGTGATTGCGGGTCACTTCTACTTCTTCCACCGGCTGGCTGGCGAAGAACATTTAGCTCGAGTGATTACCTTGCAAGAAAGAGAAAACAAGAAAAACAAGTGAAAGGGGAATTAGACTATGAAGTGTAGCACCAAAATCAAAGAAGTAAATGGAAAAGACAATTGCATGAAACGAGAGCATTTATTTCTACCTTATTGATCCCTAGTCCATAAAGTCCTAGAAAAAAACTAGACATATATCTTAGGTCGTTGATTGATGAGATTGAAATTGTTATGGACCGATGGGGTTGCTACCTATGATGCATCCAGAAAGCAAAATTTCACTATGAAGGCTGCATTGATGTAGATGATAAGTGACTTTCCTACATATGGAATGTTATCTGGCTAGAGCACTCACGGAAAACTAGCATATCCTTACTATTTGAACAGTACCAAATCATTTGTACTTAAGCATGGTGGCAAGTGATGCTGGTTTGATTGTCATTGACGATTTCTACCATGAGACCATCCTTTTAGAAGGCAAAAAGATTCATTCTTAAAGAATAAAATTGAATTGGAAGAAGCTGATTTTGAATGGTTGTCTGGTCCACATTTAGCTGCAAAGGTACATAACTTACCAAATATAGCACAATTGTCGAGCAGCACAAGACAACTCCCTGGATTTGGGAAGGATCACAACTGGGTCAAAAAAAGTATCTTCTGGGAATTACCTTATTGGTGAACTCTTCTTATTCGACATAACTTCAATGTCATCCATGTTGAGAAGAATGTCTTTAATAATGTGTTCAACACCATTATGGACATAAAATGCAAAATAAAGGACAATGTGAATGCTCGTTTAGACTTGAAAATACTTTGTAAATGTTTAGAACTAGAACTCCTTGGTAGAAATGGTACAACAGTTAAACCGAAAGCAATTTACGCCCTTGGAGCTACACAGATTAAAGAAGTATGCTTTTAGCTGAAGCAATTGAGATTTCCAGATGGCTATATGTCCAACATTGCTTGTTGAGTGAATACAAATGAGGGGAAACAAATATATGGAATGAAAAGTCATGACTGTCAAGTGTTTATGTAGAGGTTGCTACCTATTGTATTCCGTGATATGTTGCCGAAGCCGATATGGGAATCAGTGACTGAGTTAAGTCAGCTTTTCAAGATTTTGTGTGCATCAGAGCTCAGGTATCAAGATGTGGAAACTATTGAACAAAATGTAACCACAACAGTTTGTACATTGGAAAAGATATTTTCACACGCATTCTTTGATTCGATGAAGCTCTTACTTATACACCTACCGTATGAGGCTAAAGTAGGAGGGTCATTGCAATTTACATGCATGTATCCATTTGAGAGGTAATTTGTATTTTTTTTCTCATAATTCTACCATTTGTGATATGTTTGTCATTATCCTATGAACGGTCATGTAGGTGCATGCATGAATTAAAAATGAAAGTTAGCAACAAGGTGAAGGTAGAGGGTTCTATTGCAGAGGCAAACATTATGGAAGAAATATCAATTTTTTGTTCGATGTACTTTGAACCCGAGATACAAACATGTCGTACTCGACCACCATGTAATGATGACGGGGGAGACTCTGTTTAGTCCAACTGGCTCGCTATATTTAAGTATCCTGATCGTGCGTATGGATGTTCTTCGAGTCGGAGTCTAAATGATAGAGAGTTGCACGTCGTAGAGAATTATATTCTTTTAAATTGTATTGAGGTTGAATCTTATGTTGCGTAAGTGCTCTGCTCACATCCATAACTTCTTCTTGTTTTAAATTCCATTTATAATACTCTAATGTTAGTAATACAGACAATTTGACATAGAATTAATCCAAAGATGTCCATATCTCGCTGACGTGGAGGTTGAAAAGGAACGAGAGAAATCATTGGCTTCTTGGTTGTAATATTGTGTAAACATGATTACTCTTACTTCTCGTGCGACCAATTTCAATTTCTTACTAGTGTGCTCTCTATATGTAGGTTGAAAAAAGGTTTTATTACTGATCAAAGAATTTGACACATAAGTTATGACCCACCGAAAATTGCACGTACATATCCATCATTTATTGTGAATGGAGATAAATTTCACATTAGACAATATGGGCAGAATAAGTCAACAATGAACAGCGGGATATATGTGAAAGGAAGTACGTATAATGAAAATGAATGTGATTATTATGGTATTATTGAGGAGATTTTAGAATTGCAATATCTCGGAGATGACAAGCATATATTTTTGTTCAAGTGTCATTGGTTTGATCCTAATTCTGTTGGAAATGACACAATATATGGGATTGTCAATATCAGACATAAGTCCAAATTGAATACTTATGATCCATTTATTTTGGCCGCACAAGCCCAGCAGGTCTATTATAAAAAGTATCTATCGTCTAGAAATAGAGAAAGAAATGATTGGTGGGTAGTTTGCAAGGTTAAGACAAGGCTTTTCCCAGATTATGAGTTGGATTTGACTAAAACAGTGGAGTTGGATGTCAATGCTGAATTCTTTCAATCAGACTTAGCTGATGATATAGAGTTACCTACTTTTAATCAAAATGAATCTTTGGAGCAACTTTCTTTATCTAAAGAGAATGAAGTGGAAGATGTCAATCCACAAGAAAATGAAATAGAGTTGGGGGACTCCAATGAAGAGGAACATACTAGTGATCAAAATGAATCTGATAATGGAGATGCCAATGCCGAATTTGATAGACTTCTAGCATCTGAAGATGAAATGGAGAATGTTTGATTAATGGTATATAATTTTACTAGAAATTCTAATATTCTACATGTTTTTATTGTTATTGATTAATATGCATGTATTGATTTACTCCTTGAAGATATGTTTCGAGGACGACGTCCGATTTCTTCAAGTGGGAGGGGAGAGGGTAGTGGGAGGAGATCTACTCCCTTTTCTGTAGCTCCACCATTGATTATAGGTCGGGCTGCTCTACATCTGCACTACTAGGTATAAACATTAATTATAAGAAGATATGTATTCTTTATATACATTGCTTATCTCATTTCTATCATTACAGGACTGACACCCTCTCCACCTCCACCATTGGTAGTAGGTATGTATACTTTGATTTGTATGCATTGTGGTATTTAATTAATATAATTCTTTATGTCAGATAGTATAGGTCGGGTTGCCTCCACATCTACACTACCAAGATTGACACCCTCTCCACCTCCACCACTGACAGCAAGTATGTATACTTTGATATGTATGCATTGCAATATTTATTTAATATAATTATTTATGTCAGATTATAAAGGTCAAATTTGTTTATGCTATTTAATTTGTATAGTAATGTTGATGACGAGGCAAGTCATCATGAGGGGAGGACAGTTATGGTGAGACGATGCGGGTAGTGTATAAATGACGGGTATGTAATGCATTATTTTTATTATCTATTCGTCATTGTGGTTTTAATATTTTCAATTCGAGGAATAAAATAGAGTCTACCCAAGCATCACAATTTATTACAAAATCAATTCAAGCACACTTTCATGGCCCCATCCTTTGATTTTATGATTTTTTGACATATGTTCAGGATTTATTGTCTAATATGCTCATGGTATGTGAACTATTCTTTTAAACTAAGTCTTTCTCAATTCTTAGTTTAATACACTAATTCTTATGTTGTATATAATTCTTTTTTTTTTAATATGCAAAGGAATCATCGATTCACAGAGCATTTGGATGAGTTACATACTAGATCTACATGCATAACTACCGCAAGAGCAAATTTCAAACATCTTTTGCATAATGTTCGAAGAAATGCATGCAGAGTTTGTGCAAGCACAGATAGTAACTAGTGGAAGGAGCATGGGCCTATTGGGATGAGAAAGGAGTATTGGATAGAGCTATGCGAGATTTGGGGAGGGGAGAAATGGAATGAAAATTCTGCCAAAGCAAAGCTAAACAGAGTTGTGCATCCTAAGGCAAATGTACACACGAGTGGTTATATCTCTTTTGCAATGTATAAAGTGCAATTGGTATGTACACTTCTAGATTCTTTAAATTTTGTAAATCTAATAATAAACTATGATTTATTTGAAAAATAGGAAGCGCAGCTCAAGCGGCCACCTCAATTTCATGAACTTTTTGATCAAACTCATAAGAAGAGAGGGACAGATGATTACATTAGTGAGAAAGCTCAGGAGATAGCGGTAAGTGTATACACCAATAGTTTTCATTTAAAAATAAAATGTAGAATTGATAATAATTTTGATTTATTATTTTTTTTTGCAGGAGTCATAGAGTATAGGAATAGATGAGAGGTACGGGGGCGACAACCAGCATCTAGAGTTCGATCCTAACATTTGGGTTGCAGCATCTGGGGCACCCATGAAAGGCCACGTGTATGGTTTTGGATATAGCTTGGGCACGGCCAGGGTGATATCTTCATGCTCGAGCTCTGTCTCACATGCGACCTCTCCATTTACCACACTGGCAGCCCTATGTGGTTCTTTCAGTGCCGCCCCGACCATGACTCCGGCTCAGTTTAGGGAGATCATCAACAAGACCGTCTCTTAGAATATCTCACATATCGTCTCTCAAACCATCTCCTAGATGCTCACACAGCTAGGATTTCTTGGTGATAGAGCACCTCTTGCATAGCAACCTCAGGTGAGTATTTTCTTTGATTGATTTTTTATTTCTCAACTCTAAATATCATCATATAAAATGCAAGAACTATCAGCCCCGACATGGAATATCAGAACGTGAAGCAATTACAAGTAAGCGAGTATAGAGCGTACAACAGACATCAAACCATTGGACAATTGAATAATACTAAATCAAATATATTTCATTGATAATTCCATTAATGTTTATTACAACTACTACTTTGAGCCAACACATAGGGCCCAATGACATCATTACATGGAATGAAAGTAATGATGTAACGGTCCTGGATATTTATGCTCAATAAGGCTCCATATCCAAGTCCGCCTCTCGCGATCGGACTGAAGTCTCGCAAGGGATATCTCACACAAATGTCTAGTAAGAATATAAAAGATAACAACAGCAGTATAAGACACAAGAAAGTACATGTGCTCATACCTATGTACAACGATGTACAACTGTCTGAATACATTATTACATGTCCAATAAAAGAGTACAACTACCTGGGGCATACCCCGAGAGAGCAAAGCTCACACTAACATAACTACAACTCAACTACTAGTGGTACAAGTCTACCCCAATGCTACTGAAAGCTAAAAATAAGGCAAGCATTGAAAAGAACTGTAGGGGAGTGAGCCTCAACAAGTCACAGGCTCAATAGGAACCTCCTAAAAGCCACTACAATCAACAACTGAAAAAAAAACCAAGTCCTCAACCCATAAGGGTCTCACTGGCAACACCGATAGCCAAACCATATCATGCTCACAACAAAACATAATTAACAACAACTAACATAAACTCGTCAGTTAATACAAATCCCGGAAGGTAAGAGGAGCAACAGGACTGGCAGAAAGCCACTAGTCCGTTCGACAACTGATCTGCCTATGTCATAGACCTCATAGGCTAACCATTACAACAACTGGTCGCCTAAGCTACAACCTTCACAGGCAAACCACTGCCTAGGTTACAAGCTTCACGAGCAACCTACCCATTTAGGGTAACAAGACTGGCATCAACTAGCCAATCACCTCACACCAAAACCATAATCGGAAGCTTATCTGAAGACGAGTAAAACACAACATGTGGAAGGTCACTCCACAGAACACAAGTCCACCTCTACACTTGAAGAGGGTGGTACATGAAGTACCACAACACACATTTACCTATGAAGGGCACAGGCACCTACTACCATGAGGTACCACCACGGAACCACAACTAGAACTGTGCTACCACTAGGGCACACCACAAAAGGTCAAACCTCAACCAACAATTCACACACACAAGCCACCACAAGTGGCAAAGCACGAGACGAAAAGGAACGACGCCACCACACGGGAACAGACTACTGGTTCATGACGCCAGTATCCAACCCAGATGACACAACACAAGAACCACCTCTCTGTCTCATAGCCACGGACACACAATCTAGCTACCGCTCCACAACCACACAGTAAAACCAAAGAACAATGGAGACCAACCAACACCACACCTGCAGGACCATACCTGGCACCTTTAGGGACTCTTGTAAGGCCCCAAATTTTCTTTTTCCCGCTTCTATTTTATGTATATGATGTTTACTTGTTCTTGCATAAATGGCGTGCATGAAGATGGTGTATATTATAGATATAAATTTTGCATGTGTATATGCGTGGATGTATATTATTATCGTGAATATGAGTAATTGGCCAATTTTGTGTATAAGGTATCTATTCAAATATTATGCAAGTACCATCTAACAATTGAAGTGTACCTTATATTACCCCTTTCATGGATATTGTGTACGAATATATGAAGTGCATATGTGTATGTACGCATGTATGTTATCTTATGCAGGTGATAATTGTGTACCTAATTTTACATATGTAACACCTTGGTATACTTAGGTATGCATGAGTATATTTAGTTGTAAACGTTGTTCATTTGCATGGTGTAGTGGTGTATACACTATACTACATAGGTTTCATGTGCATATATGTGTGGATTAAGCATGGTTCTGCATGATTTTAAGTTCTGGCAGAAGAGTGTCTTGGCGTCAACATGGATGGACGCCCATGATATGTCAGCGTCCATATCGACTGACGCCAACCCTAATGTAGCCGTCCATGGATGTGGACGTCAATATCCCTAATTTTTTGTGCGCAACAGAGCGCAGAGAGCACTCATTGGGCCAGGCTTCTGATTGGGGAGATGTCTTCCCAACGGCTCTTACCTGTCCCTTCAACCCCTGCACGAGCCCCTCTTGTCCCCTAGTCTATAAAACACATCCCTTTTGCAACCTAGAGAGCTCTCTTGGCTCTTTACTAGAAAGGAAACCCTAACTGAGAGAGAGAGGAAGGACAGACCTTGGAGGGCTTGGATCCGGCGACTGGAGGCGTTTTCTGGTGATCTTCTACGACAAGGAGGAAGGCCATACGTAGGAGAAGGCTTCCCTGGCGTTGGACTGCGGCCTGCAACCCCCTAGAACCCGAAGCAAAGGATTTCTGGAGGCTTCTTGGCGTTGCCCAAGGAGGGCTTCATCAGCTTATTCCGATCTTGTAGATTTAATTGAGAGGCAAGTAACCCATAGATCTCAATCCCATACATGTGTCCTAGGTCCCAGCAAATTTTGTGGATTTTAAATCGTGTCCTGGACCCTCCCTTTCACTCTGTAATTGGAGTTCGGTCTGTGCCCTAGCACAGACAGGAACTTGGCGTCAATACCATTGACGCCAAGATCTCCCATCGGCATCCAGCGATCGTGTCGTCCAAACCCTTGAACGGCCAGAGGCTACCGCCAAGTTCTTCAGGATAGAACAGTGAGCTGTTCTTCCTAGTAGATGATTATTTTCGATATGTTTTCGCAATGAGGATATAGTGTAAATTTTATATGCTATGTAAAATAGATAATGTGATGTGTGTGGAAATTCCTGCATTTTTCTGTGGATGGCATGAATTTTTAGATTATTGAAATACATGTTGGGAAAAAATGGATTATGCATGTTCATCTACTGTCTACTTAATTCCTGAGGAATTAAATGCCCTAGATTTTTCTATACCATGTGCATATGTATCAGTCCATGCCCTGGAATTTTGAGAATTTTTCCATGACTGTGGGATTTACTGGAATTTCTGTTTTGGAAATGAAAGACATGCATAGAAATAGTAAAATTTACATTAAATTGTGTGCTGTGCAATAAATCAAGGGAAAATTTCTATGAGGATGATTATGTTAGAATCAGGGTTGTGAATGGTTAAATTTGATGTTCGTGTTATGTTCCATGTTAAAGTGAATTATGAATAGCATGAAACTGAATGTTTTAATTTCTGTAAATGTAATATGATTCAGAAAAATCTGAAAAATTGTATGTGTGATTATACACCTTAAAATTGTCTGTGGTTAAAATCTCATGTTATTTTGATGACAGTAAGTATTGTTATGGATTTTTAATGTGAAAAATGACTATGTGAGCATGTTAATTGTGACTTGATGTGATTCAGTAAATTTCAGTATGATTATATCTGTATTATGATTATTTGGCAGTTGCAACAGTGAGGTTAAAATCAGTAAATGAGGACTTATGTGTGTATGAATTATGTATGAGTGTGTGCATGGAATGTGAGAGAACAAGTGGTATAGGTGTGTGAAATGGTTAATGTGACAAGATAAACAAGTATGCCCATAAGACACTGCCACCCTAGATGCTTGGAGCTGTACTGTAGTAATGCCCCTACGGGAAAGCTCAATGTGTTATGTGATACCCTAGGAAAGGGTCTTGATAAAGTGTACACCCTGGCAAAGGGTCTTGTAAAATCCTAGAGGTGGACAAGTTCCACTGGTAATGGTGGGAAGGGCTTTCCCCGGTTTCTGCAGGAACTAAGACTTATCACTATGCCGGTGATTAAGTAAGTGAATGTGAATGTGTGTGTTATGTGATCGTCTAATGGTGGTTTGGGCTGTGTCTTGGCATTAAGTGAAAATAAGTATAAGTGTGATGTGAAAAGTGATATGTGTTCATAGCACAAGGTATGTGCAAGATATGTGTAAATGTGGCACATGTTATGTGCAAAAGTGAAATGATAAGAAGTGTGTGAATGTGAAAGAGGAAATAATGGGAAATGTGTGTAAGTATTGTGTGATAAAACCAAAAGTGGGTGTATGTGAAAGCCAAGGTTTATCATATGGTTGTGTGTAATGAGAAAAATAGTATAAGTGTAAATGACAATAGTGTTAATTGATAAATTGTTTATTGATGTGTACAAATGTGTGTGTGTATGTGTTTATGTATAAATTGTCAATTGCTAAAAGTGATCTTACCATTAGTACCAAAATGTAAGTATATGCTTTCATATTCATGGAATTTGAATGATTGGATACACATGTGTTTAGTATTATGTTGTATAGTTAAAAGTGATCCCTATGTAAAGGCAATATGAATGTGATAAAATTTGTATAAAATCAGCAAGCTAAATGTGAAGTAAATTGTTATGATTGCATGCGAAGTGAATTAGAAATCATGCTAGGAGTGCCACCTATCTTGTACATGTTTCCATGGTTTAGTTGTGCAACTTTACAATGACTTGGATAAAACATGAAAACGTGTGAATGTGTATTTTACTTATGTTAATGACACCATGATGTTAGTGATCTTGTTTAGATTCTAGTTTTACATTTGTTTAGATAATTGTTTAATGGAATTTGTTTAGGTTATAGCATGATCATGTATCATTTAACTGCTGAAATTTTATTGTGTTAATTGGTAAAAAGCATGTATGTATTGAATCTTAAGTTACTTGTTGAGTCTATTGCGTAGACTCACTCTTGCTAAACATTTCAGGAAATTAGCAGCGGAGGAGCTAGCAAGAATTGAAGTGGAGTTGGACCAAAGGATTGAAGAATTGTAATTTATATTTCATAAGTATGTAATGCTACAATTGAAATTTGGATTTTGTTCAAATGTACTTGGAGTCAGCTATGTATTTGGAACATTTTGCACTTATGTTATCTCTTGTTGGACTATACAGACTGTGGTATGTGGGTTTAAAAGTTGATGGAATAAGATTCATTTAAATTCCGTTGCATTTATTCGACTCTATTTGTGTATATCTTAGCTCATTTGTTACTTGTTGGGGTATTCTCCCCTGTAGCGGCTTGCTCTCATCCGACATGGGTTGGTATAACCGTACCGGGTGGAAGTGGGTCGTTGCAGAGATGGTATTAGAGCCCTTTGGGTTGAGCTTATACATAAATAGCCATCAACTAAATCACATCTCTAAGTCTTTGTAGTGGATAGCCCGATCCAAGGAATAATTAAGATAGTACTAGAAAAGTAGTAAGATAATTACATGATAGCATGTTAGGTATGAGGATAAATGGAGTTTAACTTAGTGTTCATTTTGTAGCAATGGCTGAAAGGACTCGACGTTCGAGCCTGCCCATTCAAGATGAGGAATTAAGTAGGACTGACGGAGAGCAACGTGAAGTACCAGCACCTCAAGGATCGCCCCCGCCACCGTTGGCTGATTATGGTACAGTCATGCAAGGGATTGTACAAGCAATACAAACTCAAGCAAACACAAGCGGCTTTTCAAACTTAGTTTGAGGCTCAGGTTCCAGCACCAGCTCAACAGGACCGTGGGTTAGGAGGTGTATCCGTCATGGAGAGGTTCAAGAGGATGGCTCCACCCTCTTTTAAGGGGGAGAGTGAGCCATTAGTTGCAGAAAGTTGGCTCAGAGAAATCGAAAAGATATTCCGAGCCATCAGGTGTGCAGAAGATGACAAGATCAGTCTGGCGTCATACTTGCTTCAGGAGCGAGCGGATGTGTGGTGGTGTTCCGTTCTTCGCACGCGGTTTGAGGGAGTGGAGCTAGAGGTTACTTGGGAAGATTTCGTAAGGATGTTTCAGGCCAAGTATGTTCCTGAGCATATACAGGACAAAATGGAGCAGGAATTCTTAGCATTGACTCAGGGATCGATGACAGTTTTGGAGTTTGAGGCTAGATTTGCAGAGTTGTCTAGATATGCACCACACATAGTTGTTGATGAGAGGCACAAGGTGAGGAAGTTTGTAATGGGGCTTGGACCGTCAATGAGGGCCAGACTAGAGGCGTTTGACCTTAGAACTATGGATGTAGCTCTTAGCGCGGCGTGCAAACAAGAGAGTGAAATGGAGTTGTACTTGGCAGAGAAGAAAGCAAGACTAGAAATGTTGCCAGAACCATTTCAGCGGCAAAAGAGGAAGATGAAGAAGCTCATGAAAAGACAGCAACCAATTATGATACCAATAGAATCAACCTTTCAGCCAGTAGTTTCAGCCGGCAACGAGAAGCCCGTATGTGTGCATTGTGGCAAGCGCCACGGCGAAGACGTATGTTGGACGAGGTTAGGAAGATGTCTCAAGTGTGGTAGCAAGAACCATCGGATTAAAGACTGTCCGAATCAGAAGAAGAGGTTTGTTCCCCGAGATGTTCAAGCAGTAAGGAAGCCATCGGTAGGAAATTAGGCACCGGTCTGAATGGACTAGAAGCGGCAACGAGATGTCATCAAGGGTACGTGATCCGATCTTCGAGGACGAAGATCTCTTTAAGGGGGAGAGGGTGTAAGGCCCCGAATTTTCTTTTTCCCGCTTCTATTTTATGTATATGATGTTTACTTGTTCTTGCATAAATGGCGTGCATGAAGATGGTGTATATTATAGATATAAATTTTGCATGTGTATATGTGTGGATGTATATTATTATTGTGAATATGAGTAATTGGCCAATTTTGTGTATAAGGTATCTATTCAAATAATATGCAAGTACCATCTAAATATTGAAGTGTACCTTATATTACCCCTTTCATGGATATTGTGTACGAATATATGAAGTGCATATGTGTATGTACGCATGTATGTTATCTTATGCATGTGATAATTGTGTACCTAATTTTACATATGTAACACCTTGGTATACTTAGGTATGCATGAGTATATTTAGTTGTAAACGTTGTTCATTTGCATGGTGTAGTGGTGTATACACTATACTACATAGGTTTCATGTGCATATATGTGTGGATTAAGCATGGTTCTGCATGATTTTAAGTTCTGGCAGAAGAGTGTCTTGGCGTCAACATGGATGGACGCCCATGATATGTCAGCGTCCATATCGACTGACGCCAACCCTAATGTAGCCGTCCATGGATGTGGACGTCAATATCCCTAATTTTTTGTGCGCAACAGAGCGCAGAGAGCACTCATTGGGCCAGGCTTCTGATTGGGGAGATGTCTTCCCAACGGCTCTTACCTGTCCATCCAACCCCTGCACGAGCCCCTCTTGTCCCCTAGTCTATAAAACACATCCCTTTTGCAACCTAGAGAGCTCTCTTGGCTCTTTACTAGAAAGGAAACCCTAACTGAGAGAGAGAGGAAGGACTAACCTTGGAGGGCTTGGATCCGGCGACTGGAGGCATTTTCTGGTGATCTTCTACGACAAGGAGGAAGGCCATACGTAGGAGAAGGCTTCCCTGGCATTGGACTGCAGCCTGCAACCCCCTAGAACCCGGAGCAAAGGATTTATGGAGGCTTCTTGGCGCTGCCCAAAGAGGGCTTCATCAGCTTATTCCGATCTTGTAGATTTAATTGAGAGGCAAGTAACCCATAGATCTCAATCCCATACATGTGTCCTAGGTCCCAGCAAATTTTGTGGATTTTAAATCGTGTCCTGGACCCTCCCTTTCACTCTGTAATTGGAGTTCGGTCTGTGTCCTAGCACAGACAGGAACTTGGCATCAATACCATTGACGCCAAGATCTCCCATCGGCGTCCAGCGATCATGCCGTCCAAACCCTTGAACTGCCAGAGGCTGCCGCCAAGTTCTTCAGGATAGAACAATGAGCTGTTCTTCCTGGTAGATGATTATTTTCGATATGTTTTCACAATGAGGATATCGTGTAAATTTTATATGCTATGTAAAATACATAATTTGATGTGTGTGGAAATTCCTACATTTTTCTGTGGATGGCATGAATTTTTAGATTATTGAAATACATGTTGGGAAAAGATGGATTATGCATGTTCATCTACTGTCTACCTAATTCCTGAGGAATTAAATGCCCTAGATTTTTCTATACCATGTGCATATGTATCATTCCATGACCTGGAATTTTGAGAATTTTTCCATGACTGTGGGATTTACTGGAATTTCTGTTTTGGAAATGAAAGACATGCATAGAAATAGTAAAATTTACATTAAATTGTGTGTTGTGCAATATATCAAGGGAAACTTTATATGATGATGATTATGTTAGAATCAGGGTTGTGAATGGTTAAATCTGATGTTCGTGTTATGTTCCATGTTAAAGTGAATTATGAATAGCATGAAACTGAATGTTTTAATTTCTGTAAATGTAATATAATTCAGAAAAATCTGAAAAATTGTATGTGTGATTATAAACCTTAAAATTGTCTGTGGTTAAAATCTCATGCTATTTTGATGACAGTAAGTATTGTTATGGATTTTTAATGTGAAAAATGACTATGTGAGCATGTTAATTGTGACTTGATGTGATTCAGTAAATTTCAGTATGATTATATCTGTATTATGATTATTTGGCAGTTGCAACAGTGAGGTTAAAATCAGTAAATGAGGACTTATGTGTGTATGAATTATGTATGAGTGTGTGCATGGAATGTGAGAGAACAAGTGGTATAGGTGTGTGAAATGGTTAATGTGACAAGATAAACAAGTATGCCCATAAGACACTGCCACCCTAGATGCTTGGAGCTGTACTGTAGTAATGCCTCTACGGGAAAGCTCAATGTGTTATGTGATACCCTAGGAAAGGGTCTTGATAAAGTGTACACCCTGGCAAAGGGTCTTGTAAAATCCTGGAGGTGGACAAGTTCCACTGGTAATGGTGGGAAGGGCTTTCCCCGGTTTCTACAGGAACTAAGACTTATCACTATGCCGATGATTAAGTAAGTGAATGTGAATGTGTGTGTTATGTGATCGTCTAATGGTGGTTTGGGCTGTGTCTTAGCATTAAGTGAAAATAAGTATAAGTGTGATGTGAAAAGTGATATGTGTTCATAGCACAAGGTATGTGCAAGATATGTGTAAATGTGGCACATGTTATGTGCAAAAGTGAAATGATAAGAAGTGTGTGAATGTGAAAGAGGAAATAATGGGAAATGTGTGTAAGTATTGTGTGATAAAACCAAAAGTGGGTGTATGTGAAAGCCAAGGTTTATCATATGGTTGTGTGTAATGAGAAAAATAGTATAAGTGTAAATGACAATAGTGTTAATTGATAAATTGTTTATTGATGTGTACAAATGTGTGTGTGTATGTGTTTATGTATAAATTGTCAATTGCTAAAAGTGATCTTACCATTAGTACCAAAATGTAAGTATATGCTTTCATATTCATGGAATTTGAATGATTGGATACACATGTGTTTAGTATTATGTTGTATGATTAAAAGTGATCCCTATGTAAAGGCAATATGAATGTGATAAAATTTGTATAAAATCAGCAAGCTAAATGTGAAGTAAATTGTTATGATTGCATGCGAAGTGAATTAGAAATCATGCTAGGAGTGCCACCTATCTTGTACATGTTTCCATGGTTTAGTTGTGCAACTTTACAATGACTTAGATAAAGCATGAAAACGTGTGAATGTGTATTTTACTCATGTTAATGACACCATGATGTTAGTGATCTTGTTTAGATTCTAGTTTTACATTTGTTTAGATAATTGTTTAATGGAATTTGTATAGGTTATAGCATGATCATGTATGATTTAACTGCTGAAATTTTATTGTGTTAATTGGTAAAAAGCTTGTATGTATTGAATCTTAAGTTACTTGCTGAGTCTATTGCGTAGACTCACTCTTGCTAAACATTTCAGGAAATTAGCAGCAGAGGAGCTAGCAAGAATTGAAGTGGAGTTGGACTAATGGATTGAAGAATTGTAATTTATATTTCATAAGTATGTAATGCTACAATTGAAATTTGGATTTTGTTCAAATGTACTTGGAGTCGGCTATGTATTTGGAACATTTTGCACTTATGTTATCTCTTGTTGAACTATACAGACTGTGGTATGTGGGTTTAAAAGTTGATGGAATAAGATTCATTTAAATTCCGTTGCATTTATTCGACTCTATTTGTGTATATCTCAGCTCATTTGTTACTTGTTGGGGTATTCTCCCCTGTAGCGGCTTGCTCTCATCCGACGTGGGTTGGTATAACCGTACCGGGTGGAAGTGGGTCGTTGCAACTCTGGCCCGAGCTTCCTAAAGTGAGGCACTGGAAACACAGGACTAGCTGGGGACCAGTATGTCTATTGGTGTCTGTCTCCCCAACCACGAGTGCGCTACAAGCAACTACACACCCACAAACACAAGCCGCTGCCCAAGTCATCTTTCCCTCAGCCAGACGTGCAACTCAAACACAGGAGTGAGGGTGTCCAAGAAGACGACTCAGACCTTAGTGTTACACACCGTACCGGGACATGCCCCGAGCACAACGTGCCTGGCTCACACAGAACCTGGGGTACCCGAATGAAGAGGCATTCTGGAATAGGTGCCGGACCACTAGACTCGGCAAACACACAAATCGCGATACATACTCATACTACCTTTATTTACAAATCATGGTACACCAATATCATGGTTGGCTCGTCACCGGTCACCGTATGACCTCCAAGCCAACATAAGTCAATACATTCATAATAACATTATCTTATAATATCATTGCATGTCATTGGTTGTCTCACGACCTCCATAGCAACACACCATAATATACATAACCACACATATGAATCACACCACCTCAATAACATACTTAACATAATTATCGTAACCAACAACATTATAAACTCATTAACCACCAACTATTCCATTAACCTAAACATGTTTTACTAATCATTAATCAACTTAAAACAACTTAATATACCTTAAAACAACCTGAGCTAGGTCCACATAGAACAATCATTGCCTAAGGCTCAACCACTCATTTTGGACAGAAGAACGCGACGTGGGCCACTGTCGCGATACGAACATGACAGCCTAACTAGCCGCAATCACACACCAGAATGTGACAATGTCTATTAACGCGACAGCTCGACAGGCTACGTTCACAAACCAGAACATGATAGGGACAAGCGTCACGACTTAAATGCGACCACCCGATCCGTCGCCTTCTCAGACAAAAACCCTGCAATCCGGTTTTCACATAGAAACTAGCTAAAAACCCCATTTTCATGCATACCAAACCTCTACAAATCCATTAAACTATATAAGAAACACAACTACATATCGATATACCTTAAACATGCTTGAAACCAATCAAATAATGCAATAACAAGGAAAGTCCCTACCAATTAGAAGAACTCACAGAACGAGGCTTGATCGGTGTTCTCCACACTCCGAGAAACTCCTACGTGCCAAAACCACATCAAAACACGGGCTCCCAAGCCGACGTCACCGGAAATCGCCGCAGCAACCCTCTCCGTGATCGAACAAAGTTTCCTGCTCTATTTGGCCGGAGGGCCAAACTTATCCCAACCGGAATCAAGAACGCGACGTAGCATCCCGTCGCCTTCAGAACGTGACGCACCTAACCGTCGCCTTCTGAAATCTCGCCATGCCACGCAACACAAAGGCGGTGCGGAGAACATGATGCATGAGACCGTCACGTTCAGAATGCGATGCCTCACCCTGTCGCATTCACAACCAGTGAACTTGTGGGCTGTTTGGGCTAAAACCTTCGGCCCGCAACACCCACACAATGCACGGAGACCACGACCAAGGCTCAATGACCCCACATTGGTCATGAGCACCACACCAAAACTGCTAAAACACGGATCTGAAAAATCACGCCATTACAAATGAACTAAACTAAGACTCTAATATAACACCAATACGCCAGGACACTATTGAATCACTCCTGGTCATCTCTATCCTCTTGTGTGTCAATGCCTTCCTTGGTCTCACCTAATGACACTTGTCAAATAATGCAGGATGTGCGATAATACCCAGTAAGATTTACATCTCATAATCAGGCATGCTTTACATGATTAATGGATTAAAGAATAGAGTAACTAACGATAGAGAGAGAGTCATATAGTGTTGAGTAAGTGGTAGTACAATAGCATAATTCAAATAGCACATGTGTCAAATATAGCACAAGGAGCAGGATGGCCATAGCACAATATTGTTCATGATAACACAACAAGTCGATTATAGTATAGCACTTTGATTACAATTATATAGTTGAGATAGATAGCACTCGAGTGTAATGCCAAACACTTTGGTCATTTAACTGCAGTAGGAAAATAGCACTTTTAGGCGCACCTCTCAGGACCAGATCGGTCCCTTATATTGCTAAGCATTAGTCATGTTGTTTATCTTTAGACAATCAGTCAATGGCCATAGAGAGTACCAAGAATATAGAAGAGTCAATTAAAGAATAGACGAGAGTGTAGAGAGAGCTTGAATAGATGAG
Organism: Colocasia esculenta; assembly: GCA_014218235.1. Taxonomy (NCBI): domain Eukaryota; kingdom Viridiplantae; phylum Streptophyta; class Magnoliopsida; order Alismatales; family Araceae; genus Colocasia; species Colocasia esculenta. Next base: position 148,344,490 of record CM024757.1, read on the forward strand.
CAAATAGATTATAGATGAGAACTAAAGGTCTACGCACAAAATACAACGTTAAAATAAGCGATAGTAATAGTTGCACAACATACACGATTGGTGCTGGCAGTTAGGTAGAATTCACTAACCAACCACTGGGTACGAACATAGTCCAGAGGTTTGACGTGATCTCAAGATAAGAGAGAAATCTAAGGTTGTTTGGATCATGCTGATCCCTAATGGTGTTATAGGTATTGATGGTACAACCAGCTCGGTCTCCATGAGGGAATCCATAGAGTATGGAGTTTTACAGAGGCCCTAACAAAAGGTTCCTAGTCTGCCAGAATGGAATATCCAACAGAGAGGTTCCAACTTGTCAAGAGAGTAGTGTGTAAATAAACAAGTTGCTCGACATCCTAAGGGAATTCTAGAATAGTGGAGCGTCGGTAACAGTATCCAAAACAACGTGAGAAATGTAGACAAGTTCATTATTAATATGGGTAACGATATACAATTATTGAAGTTAATTACTAGATATGTTATTGATCTATTTTCAGTATGGTCTCATGGCAAAAATTCACTATTTGTTGTGTGCATGTGAGAGAAATCAAGAGAGCATATAAGAGTTGTGCACACATCTTTTAAATAAGAAATTCATGTGAATATTATCAAACATTGGTTAACATGATGGTGAAGTTCGTGTTAAATCATGATTATATGGCAAGTAACACAAGATTTAATTGAATATAAAGCTTTTTGGAAAACACAGTCAAATCGTGACGGGGTGCATGGTCGCATTTACAATAATCGATTTTTGACCAGAACGTGACGGCAAGGTCTGATGCGTTCATGACAATCATTAAGGGATGAATCGATTGGTGACACATAATCGCGGCGGTCATAGTTGTCGCATTAAAGGGCAATCGGTTGATGACTCAGAAACACGGCGTACACGGCCGACACGTTCATGTAACTTGTTTTAATTTAAAACAGACACAAATCCCAAAGGCGGGAATAACTCAAAATCACGATGGTATGTATGGTCGCATATCAGATAGACACTGAAACCTATGCAACACAGAGTTTAATGCAATCAGATCCTATCAGAACTGTAGACACTCATTTCTGGCCTATGAGTTGAACCACATTTCTTGTCATCTTAGTGAGCCCCTAGTTGGTCACTCACCTTGAGCCCACTATTAGCCTTGCTTTGAGCCCATTAAGAAGCCCAATTTCATTTAATCACGTCCATTATCCTTTTAAAGGAGTCCTTGTGCCTTAATTGCCTATCATTCTCCCATTTGATTGGCCATTTATTGAGAATAATCAATTTTCATTAATGCGACATATCGTGGCGACGCGTTCATCTTGTCGCACCCCCTTTGGCCGTCGCAACAGCCCATGCATATCCATGCACGTGGCATCCCAGTCGCGACGCCTTCGACCGTCGCGTTCCTCCAAGTCGCGCCCCTGCGATATGTCGCGACTACAGCCGTGGCAACAGCCTCTGCAACCACCTCCACTTTATCCTCCCATCGCCTTATCTCTATCCCATGCAACCTCCCAACCCCCATGGCCGCGGTTTGGGTTTGTGGGAGACTCTAGGAACTCCTTTGGACTCTCCCAATACAGATTTAATGACATTTATCCTTTATTTGGGGTAATTAAGGCCCTCTCCTTCAAAGAAGGGGACCCTCATTTTTCACCCCGAAGGGCTGCCGAAATTTTCTGTGACCTAGACTTAGCTCGCAGCTCTTCCTTTCCTCCCATTTTCCTCCTATTCCCTTCACCAAGCCATGCTCATTTCTTCATCCACAAGGCTTGGAGCTTGAGGAGGGCGACTTCTGAAGCTTCTACAGTGCTCAGGGATTTCATTTGGAGCCAGGGAGTCGCCCCATACGGGGCTCTTTCTTCCCTCTCATCTCATTTCTTTCCCTCCATGCATGTTTATTGCTTTGTTAGATAGGAATTCATTTCCCTTTTCCTCCCAATTTTCCATATACCCAAGGGGTTTAAAAACCACCCCTAGGTCCATTCACACCATGCTTCATCTTTCCTTTTCATTTTCGAAAAGATATTATGCTTAATATGTTCTAACAGGGTCTTCTTTCTTGTATTCATTATTTTGGCAGGTACTTAGGCAACATCCACGAGGAGCTCTTGTCTTCTGTCCGGCCAGAGGACAAGAAGAAGGTCCAACCACATATCTCTCGCACTACAGAGAATGCGACTGGGAAGGGTGACGCGACAGCATAGACGCGCCCTATATGGGCGTCGCGACTACAGCCTCGTTCGATGGAGTTGACCGTCGTGATCTCAGTAAGTCCACAGTTCTCTTTCCCTTTCCTAGCATAGTTAGCTCGTATCATTTTCATCATTAGGCAACTATCTAGGTGGCGATCACATTCCTATTTCCATGCTCCTATAGCCGATAGATATTTGCATGTTTTGGGGGTCGCATAATCCCCGTAATTATAGGAACAGAACTAAAACATGACGGTCTAGATGGTCGCCTTTAAGGTAATCACGATGGTATGGTCTTTCATGATACCAGTCTATGAAGCACAATGCCTGGAGTGGTCGCGGTTTTGACGTCAAATCTAGAACAGTGAAATGGACATGGTCAATGCATGCAAGGCCTATAACTTGGGATTTAGGGCACTGTTTGCAAAAGTATGAACATGAAAGTTGTAGAGGACGATGAGTAGAAGAGAACTATGGTTTTGGATTGACTTAACTTGACCTCGTTATGCATGAAACATGTTATGAAATCTAATAGTCCTAATCATACACGATGTTGGGAAAATGCTTAATACTCATAGCATGCTCGATAGAAATTAGGCAAAATAAGTGCATATGAAACTAGACAGGAAAAGCTTTAACATGGTACATGATTAGTTCTTGTTTAGCCCAAGAACACCTACCTTTGATCAATGTAAACTCCTATGGTTCTGGACATGAAGAGCAGATTGGTAGAACTTCTAGCAGCCTTCTCCCTTCGATTCTCTCCTCCTATGGCCTCTCCTCCACGTCCAAGAAGTCTCAGTAACACAATAGGGTCGACCATGAAGGGTTTAGGGGTGTATTTATGTATCTAGCATTGTTTATTCCTCACACAACTCTAACTTCTCCTTTAACCACCAATCTCTATGTTTATCTAACTTTTCTAGTTTTAATCCTCCTAATTGGGTTAGGATGGAACTCTAATTTCGTGGCTGGCTAGTTAGGGTAGGGTTAGGAGTCCAATTTAGATGTATATGAATCATATTAATGACTTACTTGCCCTTTTTAATTAGGCAATAATAGAGTTACAAATCTTAGGATATTTTCTTATATTCTATCTTTCAAATCTCCTATTTTGGCCCAATAACTTTTATATGAACTATGTATTAAAGCCCATCACTTATTTTTTATTAATGGGTTTTAATTAAATTATTTTTCTTTAATATTTATTTATTTATTTAGCTTATTTAAAAATAGTGTGTTGCTACATCTTCCCCCTCTTAAAAAGAATTTGGTCCCCAAATTCATATGATCATAATAAGGAGAATGTCTTACCGAAAATGTCAGGGTAGTTTCGCATCATTGTAGATTCAGGTTCCCATGTGGCTTCCTCTACTCTACGGTGACTCCATAGAATCTTCACCACAGGTATGGACCGGTTACTGAGTTATTGCACTTTCCGATCTAGTATCTTGGTCGACTTCTCGTCATAAGTCATATCCTTATACAACACTAAGCCTTTATGGCTTCTGATATGGGTAGGATCGTACACATACTTCCTGAGCATAGAAACATGAATACATTGTGTACGAACACTAGGTGCGGAGGCAATGTCAGACGGTAAGCGACTTCACCAACCCTTGCGAGCACTTTGAAAGGGCCAATGAATCTTGGGCTTAGCTTTCCATCGACTTCAAACCTTTGAATTCTGCCGATAGTGTTGCCCAGCTAGCAAGCCCAGAGGGGGGGTGATTGAGATTCTTTAAATTTTGATTATCTAATCTTGTCAACAAAAACATTTAAACAAAGCACTACGTTTGGCGGTTAGTGTTAGTCGTAAAATAATAACAGACACATAGAAAGCAAACACACTGTACAAGGATTTTTATCTTGGTTCGGACCTCCTCTCCACAGGAGTCCTACATCCAGTCCCTGAGAAACAACTCAGGATTCCACTACCCAAGGGTACAGTCCCCCTCAAGGACACTTACACATCCATCCGCAGCTGGCCTTCTCTTCACAACCGGAAGAGGAAAAAACACCACCCTGGAACCCCCAGGTCTTCCTTCAACACGAAGGGAACACGAAGATGTGTTCGAGGGAAGACAAGCCCCTAGATCAAGCTAATAGAACAATGCTTGATCTGAAGCAAGAACTGAGTGGAAGAGATCTACAATAATGAATTCTCTCAGTACACAAACGCTCTCTCTAAGATCTACTCTAGACACAGAGAGCTAAGAGCAAAGCTAAAACAATGGAGTGAGGCTTGGCTCTTCTAGATGCTCACAGATTGTGTCGAGTAAGCTTCTCAAGATACTTCTCTTTGGAGTCATCGGTCTTCAATATATTACTTCTTTTGAAAAGTAGTCGTTGAAGTATCCGTTGTCTCTATGTTTTGAGAACGTTAGACTGCATGGTTCTCCTTTGCAGTCAACGGTCCTTTACGTTTCATGAATGTAAGAAGAAAAACCTTCTTGATATCCTCTAGCTTCTACTTTATCCAACGTTGTATAGAGTCGTGCTGTCAGAGACCTGCACACATAAATGCTAAAACGTAGACAGCTAAGTTGTCTCTTGTTGTCAGTCAATCGTTAGAGTGAGGATACATCAAAATAGAAATCCCATTCTGTCTTTCCAAAAAGATATTACATGTAGAAGCATAAGAATAGAAGGTATCTGAACATGCATCGTGCAGAGAAATGTACGGTTATATTTAATGCATGGATATAAGAGAAATACGCGGGATGACTTTGACTTGTCAAGATATTTGAATATCAAGTAATTATATTTCATGAAATTGTTGTGAGAATCACTTATGAAATTGTTGTATGAGTGAATCGTTTGAGAACGAATCATTACAAGCAAATCGTTATAAGCAAATCGTTGTGAATGAATTATTATAAGCAAATCATTATAACCAAATCGTTGTCTCACTTATCGAGTCGATGAGTAATCAAATCGTTGTTCTGCTTTATCGTATCGTTACACAGACCAAGTCGTTGTTGTGACTTATCGAATCGTTACACCAAGTAAATCGTTGTGTAACTTATCGAGTCGTTATAATGACCGAGTCGTTGTTGTAACTTGTCGAATCGATGTAAATACCAAATCGATGTAGAACTTATCGAATCGTTATGAAAGACAAATCGTTGTGAGACCAAGTCGTTATTCTTACTTACCAAATCGATGTGAAACCGAATCGTTGTGAGAGCAAATCGTTGTTCTCACTTATCAAATCGATGCGAAACATAATCGTTGTGAGATTGAAATCGATGCGATTTCTTAGCGAATCGTTCTGAGATCAAAATCGATGCGATCACTTAGTGAATCGTTCTGAGATTGAAATGGATGCGATGCTTATGAAATCGTTGTGAGGCTGAAATCGGTATGTCACTTACCAAATCCTTATGAATATGAAAGCGATAGAGGTAAGGAAATCATTATGACTATTGAAATCGATGTAATACTTATGAAATCGTTGTAACTTATGGAAAGTCGATACGTACTTGGATAAATTTCATGCTCTGAACTTGAAATGCTACAGTATAGTAAATACTTACATATTTCCTTGATTTCGCCTGACTTGTTCATGTATCTTAGTTTCATAAAAAACTTTGTTAGATCATACTTTATCTGAGTTTTGTTAATCATCAAATAGATATGTAATTCATGAAATTATATGGAGATGACCTGATCATCAGACAGGAGATACCTTCAAAAGTACATGATCTCCCACTGAAATTCTAAGTCTCTCTCCGGCATAGCTCTTTTATCTGGATTGGGCTATTTTGAGCCGATCTCGAATAACCTAGATGTCCCTGGTTGTAGCTTGTACCATGTCATGACCTAACCATTATTGTTCTCCCACTTCGTTCCAGCACATTGGGGATCTACAATTTCTACCATAAAGTGCTTCAAATGGTTCCATCTTAATACTCGCCTAATAACTATTGTTATAGGCGAACTCAATTAGAGATAATTACTCATTTCAGTAGCCTTCAAAGTCTATTGTGCAGGCTCTTAACATGTCTTCTACAATTTGATTTGTCCTTTCAGTCTGTCCATCAATTTGTTGATGAAAAGTAGTACTAAAGTTGAGTTTAGTACCAAGTGTAGATTGAAGTCCTTTCCAGAAGTGAGAGGTAAACCTTGGGTCACAATTTGAGACTATGGATGATGGAACTCCATGCAGTCTCACTATCTCTTTCACATATAGAGAGGCTAACACATCTACAGTTCACTTACTTTTAATTGGCAGAAAGTGTGCAGACTTAGTTAATCAATCAACAATAACCCATATGGCATCGAGTCCACCACAAGTTCTAGGTAAACCCATGATGAAGTCCATGCCAAAACTATCCCACTTCCCCTCGAAGATTTCCAGAGGTCTAAGTACACCTGTAGGACGTCGGTGTTCTACCCTCACTTGTTGACAAGTAAGAAAATGAGCAGCATGCTCAACAACTTCTTATTTCATGTTTGGACACCAAAACATTCTTGTCATATCTTGATACATCTTGGTAGCGCCAGGATGGATAGTGTACTTGGTTTTATGAGCTTCATCCATTACATTTATCTTGAGATCTTCATTGTCAGGTATACAGGTTCTTCCTTGGAATACTAATCTTCCATCCTCGATCACAGCAAAGTCTAGTTTTTCTGCTAGGGTCTCCTTGACACGAACCAAGAATGGATCGTTGTCCTATTGAGCTTTAATCTCCCCATGTAGGTCAGATTGAATCTTGATATTGGAAATCAAGACTCGATCATCTCGATGTTCAATGTTTATGTCTAACATTGTGAATTGTTCTAGAAGTTGCATCTCGCCAAGAATTAGACAAGATAGGGATGCCATAGGCTTTCTACTAAGAGCGTCAGCCACAACATTACCTTTGCCTGGATGTTAAAGTCGAAGTCCTTCAAATATTCTATCCACCTTTTTTGCCACATGTTGAGTTCTTTTTGAGAGAATAAGTACCTCAAGCTTTTGTGATCTAAATAGACAGTGAATTGCTCACCATATAGATAATGTCTCTAGATCTTTAATGCAAAGACAACAGTAGCCAACTCTAGATCATGTACAGGATAGTTGACTTCATGAGTCTTTAATTGGCTTGAAGAATGGGCGATGACTTTCTCTTTCTGCATCAACACACAGCCTAAACCAATTCCCAGAGCATCGGTATAGACTGAGAAACTTTCCCCCTCTGCAGGGAGTGCAAGAATAGGGGCGGAGGTTAAACACTCTTTCAATGTTTGGAAGCTTTTCTCACACTCCTTGCTCTAGACATAGGGTTTCTCCTTTCAAGTAAGGCAAGTGAGAGGTACAACAATTTTGGAGAAGTCTTTTATGAACCACCTGTAATAGCCAGCCAATCCCAAAAAGCTTCTGATTTTTGTGTGGCTAGTTGGTCTCTCCTAATTAAGCACAACTTCAACTTTGAAAGGATCAACAGATATGCCATCTTTGGAGATGTCATGGCCCAAGAAGGACACTTCTTTGAGCCAGAACTCGCACTTGCTCAGTTTAGCATATAGTTGGTGGTCGCAGAGTAATTGCAGAGCTATCCTCGAATGCTCTTCATGATCTTCATTGATCTTAGAGTATATAAGAATATCATCAATGAAGACAACCAAAAGGCATTGGTTAGACCAAAAGGCATAACAATGAATTCATAGTGTCCATAACTACTCCTGAAAGCCATTTTGTAGATGTCCTTGTCCTTGATTTTCCTTTGATGATAACCAGATCTAAGGTCAATCATGGAGAAGTATTGAGCTCTAGATATCTGGTCAAAGAGTTCATCGATTCGAGGCAATGGATACTTGTTCTTGATAGTTAACTGATTCAGTTGCCTGTAGTCAATGCATAATCTCATAGAACCATCTTTCTTCTTCATGAATAGAACAGGTGCTCCCCATGGGGAAGTACTTGATCTAATGAACCCTTTCTCTAACAGCTCCATTAGTTGTGCCTTTAATTCTTTCAACTCGGCAGGTGACATCCTATAGGGTTGACGTGACACCGGAGCAGCTCTAGGGATTAAGTCTATAAAGAAATTTACATCTCGTTCAGGGGGAATTTCTGGCAGCTCCTCAGGGAAAATGTCAGGGTAATCCTGGACTATGTGAATGTCATGTATCTCATATCCTTTCTTTTCAATCACCATAGCCGCAAGGAAAACAATACAACCTTTCCTTATCATTTGTCTCTGGTGTCTAATCCAAGTGAATGATACCCTAGGGAATTCACTAAAAGTAACCTTCCCTTTTAGCCAATTGCCTCCCAAAATCACATCATAGTAGTCCATAGGCATACATACTAAATCAACTTTCAAGTTATGGTCTCCTATCATGACATTAGTTTATGGGTAGTATTTGTTAAGTTTGGTTTTTTCTCCCAATGGCGTTGTGACAGAGAATTCAGAACCCATAGATGAAGGTTTAACATTTAGTGTATCAGCAATGTTTTGAGATATGAACGAATGTGTAGCGCTAGTATCAAACAAAACAAATGCTGATTAGAGAAAATTTGTAATGTATCTTTCACCACGCCACCTTCCTCAGTGGTTTCCTCTTCACGTAGAGCTTGCATTCTACCTTGTTTCTTTGGCACATTAGTGTTCTTCTCATGTTCTTTCAGTAGCGGGCATTCGGGAATGCGATGTTCGTGACTCCCACAGCGCAGACATGTGCCAACCTTTCTCGAGCACTCGTCGGGAATGTGACCTAGCTTGTCACAGTGTTTACAATTGCCTCTAGCTGGAATAGTGGGGACAGTTACCTTAGGCTTCTTTTCTTGACTTGACTCTTCTGGGGTGCTGAAAAGTCACTTCTTTTCGGTGATCGGCTTAGTACTGGAAGAGCTAGGTGTCAACTCTTTCTTTACGAACTTCCCTTTAATGCGATCAGTGAAGTCTGTAGCATCTTCCAGAAGTTGGGCTTTCTTGACCATCTCAACATAAGTTTGGATGTTGAGAGGGGCCAGTTGTGTGATATATTGTGGCTTGAGGCCATTAAGAAAACACTTAGCCTTCATCCTTTCAGTGTTAACAAGATGAGTGGCATAGCGTGCCTCGTACTCAGCCACAGATAGGCTTCTCTATTTAAGAGCAAAAAATTCTGTGGCCTTCCTTTCCTGGACGTGCTCAGAGAAGTACTTGGAGTTGAAAGTTTTTTTGAACTCATTCCAAGTAAATTGACCATTCTCTTTGGTTTCTTCAATAGGCTCCCACTAGGCGCAGGTGTCTCGTTCAAGTTGAAAAGTGGCGAGCAGTAGTTTATCCTCAGACGCACACTGCATGACATGGAAAATTCTCTTCATCTCCATAAGTCGGTGCTCGGCTTCATCTGGATCAGTAGTACCACTAAATCTAGGCACATTCAAGCTTCTAAAGTTGTGATGCAGTTCAACTGCCCTGCGATTACCACCGCCACCCTGTACGGCTTGTAGAAGCGCACAAGTGAGCTCTTGGATGGTTTGTTGCATGCCCCTCATTTGAGCACGTTCAATGGTCATCTTAATTGCTTAAGTTTCTACAAAAATAACTTATCATTAAGGTATATCGGTGGAATTAAATTTGTGCATGTGTGAGTGTCTTTTTTAAATCTTAACACAGGTTCTATCCAGTCCTCACATAGGTATGGCAGTCAACTAGTAGTCAAGGCAGTCCATCCTAGAACATTCTAGACCTAAGAGATCCAATTAAGATGTCCTAGGTTTTGATACCACAAAACTATCATGCCCCGACGCTGAATGTCGGAACGTGAGGCAGTTGCAAGTAAGCGAGTATAGAGCATATAACAGACATCAAACTATTAGACAATTGAATAATACTAAATCAAATATGTTTCATTGATAATTCCATTAATGTCTATTACAACAACTACTTCAAAGCCATTACATAGGGCCGAATGACATCATTACATGGAATGAAAGTAAAGAACTAAACTAAGACTCTAATATAATACTAGTAGGCCAGGACACTCTTGAATCACTCCTGGTCATCCCCATCCTCTTGTGTGTCGATACCTTCCTCGGTCTCAATTGAGGACACATGTCAAATAACGCAGGGTGAGTGATAACGCCGAGTAGGATTTACATCTCATAGTCGGGCATACTTTACATGATTAATGGATTAATGAAACATAGTAACTAACGATAGAGAGAGATAGTCAAGTAGTGTCGAGCAAGTGATAGTACAATAGCATGATTCAGATAGCACGTGTCAAGTATAGCACAAGGACTAGGATGGCCATAGCACAAATAATGTAATATAGTTCATGATAGCACAAGGAGTCAATTATAGTATAGCACTTTGATTGTAATTAGATAGTCGAGACAGATAGCACTCGAGTGTAATGCCAAACACTCTGGTCATTTAACTCCCGTAGGCAAATAGCACTTTTGGGCGCACCTCCCAGGACAAGACCGGGCCCTTATATTGCTAAGCATTAGTCATGTTGTTTATCTTTAGACAATCAGTCAATGGTCATAGAGAGTACCAAGAATAGAGATAAGTAAATTGAAGAATAGATGTGAGTGTAGAGAGAACATGAATAGATGAGCGAATAGAGTATAGATGAGAACTAAAGGTCAATGCACAAAATACAATGTTAAAACAGGCGATAGTAATAGTTGCACAACACACATGATAGGTGCTGGCAGTTAGGTAGAATTCACTAACCAACCACTGGCCATGCTACGAACATAGTCCAGAGGTCCGACGTGATCTCAAGGTAAGAGAGAAATCTAAGGTCGTTTGGATCATGCTGATCCCTAATGGTGTTATAGGTATTGATGGTACAACCAGCTTGATCTCCATGAGGGAATCCACATAGTACGGAGTCTTATGAAAGTCCTAACAAAAGGTTCCTAGTCTGCTGTAGACACCCGATTCTGACTTATAAGTTGAACTATATTTCTTGCTATCCTAGTGAGCCCCTAGTTGGTCACTCACCTTGAGCCCATCATTAGCCTTGTTTTGAGCCCATTAACAACTCAAATTTCCATGAAATCATGCCCATTGTAACTTGGAGAGAGTCCTTAGGCCTAAATAACTCTTATTCTTTCATGTGATTGGCTGATAATTCATAGATAATTGATTTTATTGACACGTCATATCGTAGTGCCGCATTACTAGATCGCGTCGCCAGAGGCCGCCGCGACAGCCAATGCATATTCATGCACATGGGCATACTATCGCGACGCCTAGGTCTGTTGCGTTAGCAAGTCGCGGCCCTACGATAAGATGCGACTGCAACCGCGCATGCAAGCCTCCGCAACTACCTCCTATTTTCCCTCCTATGGCTTTATCCCTATCTCCAAGCAATATCTCAGCCCCTTGGGGCGAGGTTTGAGGCTTGGGGACTCTCTTGGAGCTCCCTTGGACTCTCCCACACGAATTTTAATGGGATTTATCTCTGATTTGAATTATTAATCATTTTAAGCGGATAATATCTTTCAAAAGTCTATAAAAGCAAGGCCCACTCTTCATGAACGGGAGAGCCCCATTTTTACCCCGAAGGGCTGCCGAAATTTCCTCTGATCTGGACTTAGCCTCGCAGCTCTCCCATTTCCTGTCATTCCCTCACATTCCCACCTCAAAAACTTGCTCATTTCACATCCATGGAGTGTGGAACGTGAGGAGGGCGACCCCCACTTCTTCCAGGAGACTTTACACGAGCTTTGGATGCCATCACACGCCAGGGAGTCTCCCTAATGGGGCTCTTTCTTTCCTCCCTCCCTTTTCCTCTCTTTTCTTCCTTACTTCATTTCTAGATAGGTTGCATCCCTTCCCATTCCCACGTTTTCCACATACCCAAGGGGTTTAAAAACCACCCCCAAGTTTGTTCCCACCATGCTCCCTCTTTTCTTTTCATTTTTGAATGGATACAACACTTAACATGTTCTAATAGGGTTTCTATTGTTTTCTCTTTGTTTTGGCAGGCACCCAAGCAATATTCCACGAGGAGCTCTTGTCCTCTAGCCAACTGGAGGACGGGAAGAAGGTATCTCCCGCACAGAAGAGAACGCGACAGTGGAGGGCGACGTGACCAGAAGACACGTCCTTCAAGGGCGACGCATTATCAGTGTCGTCACGGTAGGTAACCCTACCGCGACCCCAGGTCCACTTCTGTTCTCTTTCCTTTTCCTAGCGTAGTTAGCCCACATCATTTCTTTCATTAGGAAACTATCTAGGTGGCGATCACATTCCTCTTTTCCATGCTATTAGATTTGATACATGTTTATGTATTGGGGGGGGGGGGGCACAATCCCCGTGATTACACCTTTTGGCGATCACGGTGGGACCTTCAGTGCTACCCTCGTGGATTGAGTTTGCTTTTTTGCCTTGTTCCTTTGTTTAATCATCTTCTTAGAGCCCTGTTAGCTTTTTTTGTTGTTTTGTTTTCCTGCGTTTTTGGTTCTCTGTTAGTGTCGTGGCGTATCGCGGGGACGCGATACAATCGTGCCGTCCGAAGAGGACGCGATAACAGGTCAGTGCATTTCCTCTTTTATTCACTTTGTTCTGCTTCCATGATTTCATGTATGTTTGTTCCATGCCTCTTTGCCATGTGTTTCCGTGTTTTTGAGTGTTAGAATCCTGCTAGGGTTTGGGTTTTCCTTTTCCTTACGTTGTAAGTTTTCGGGTTCTGTCGCAGCGGGTCTTGGGGACGCTACAAGGTCGCACTGTGGATGAGCATCGCGTCTACAGGTACGCTTTGTTTGTTATTGCTTTGATCCATGTGTCAGTTTCTGGGTGCTTCATGACCTCTGCTAGATTGATCTTGCGATTTCATGCTCATATCATATGCTACGTTAGTCTGTATACTTTGTATTTGTGACTGACTGCTGTTTTCGAGGCTCTGTTCATATCGCGGTAGACTGCTCTATCACAATAGGGTCGTGGTGTATCCTGCTGCCGCGACTCTGCCCGAGACCCTGCTTGGTCATTGTTCACCTTTGCATACATCTTGGGCACTTAAGCCCTTGCATACACTATCAATCCCATTGTTTAGGTTCTCCCCCTTGGTTGAGCGAGCCCTCTCACCTGCGAGCACTCGTAGGTTGACTCGGGTCGCCTTCCGAGGACATCCGTAAGTCCTCGTGACCGTACGCACGTTGCGGTTCACCGGGCCGATTTTACCTGTCGTACCCATAGTTCGAACCACCCCTCATATGTGAGCGTGTGCCATCACTAGCTACACCGGAGGACTCGAGTCCACACCTATCAGGGTCCCACTTGGCTAAGTGATATCCCATTAATCAATTCATTTAAAAGTCAAGTGCAAATTTTGAAATCCGGACGTTAATCATGACAACTTGAGTGCTTTGGTTCATTCCTTCTCCTCTCAGTACTTCTTGTTGTGCTAGAGTCTAGGTGTTGTCTGTGTCTTGGTATCACCCCCTAATTGTAAGGGAGGTGCATGTATCATTGTCTAGGAAGATCGAGTCAATCCCCTCCAATCTTTGTATTTTATCATAATCCTCTGTTCGACATGGATCAATTTCGGGTCCTTGCCGACGATGTCCTGCCCATCGGGCTCCTCGAGGATGTGGCCCAACCTTCTACAGCCATACTCCCGGAACATATCCAACCCCCTCTCGTCATTGGGAGTCAATCCCGTCCCCCTTCTCCTTCAAGGGGAGATGACCCCCATTCTCAATTCAGTCAGCTTCTCTCGCATCTCACTCCGGACCAAGTCCGTGAGGTTCTAGCCGCTGCCAAAGGGATGCGACCCCTATCTCCCCCCGTTCAGAATTCATCCCAACCAGCGGTTTCCTCCACCCACATCGCTTCAGCACCGCACCTTTCTTCCTTAGGGGTTGATCCTACACCCCTCCGTCCTCGGGCCATCCATTTTTCAGAACCGAGCTACCTACTAGCACGAAAGGTTCGGCCTCGATCCCCTCCAACCTCAGCCTACTATACACTCGAGCCTGCTCCCCTGCCCCGTGAGAGGTCCCATTCTTTTGACCAACCCCGCTCCCTCATCTCTACACACCATGTCCAGACCCCCTCCGATTTCCTTGAGGAGTGGGAAACTATGAAGAAGGAGCTCCATGACCTCAGGAGGCAAATTGACCCTCAGAAGGCAACTGACATCTCCTTACCATCATTCCAGTATCTCCGGGTTCCACCCCAGTCTGAGCTCCATGTTTATTGACGGTACTCTTGGGTAGGGGACCCTTATGTTCATTTGAATGATTTTGTATATGAATCTGCACCGCACAAGTATGACCGTCATCTCATGGCATACTTGTTCAGAAAATCCTTAGATGGTCCGGCCCTGGAATGGTTTTATTCCTTACCCCCTGAGGAGGCCGAGGATTTCCAAATTGTCCAAGAAAGGTTCCTACAGCAGTTCCAAGATTGGGTTGGACCCGAATATTCCTTTGTTGATCTAGTGGCCGAAAAGATGAAATCTGATGAGGAGTTCTCGGCCTATGCTGACCGATGGCGCTCATTGGCTGCGAAGGTCCGTTGCCCCATGCTGGAGGAGGAGAAAGTCAAGTTGTTAATCTCCAATGCCACCCCAACCTACCGAGCCATCTTGGCCATGAACGACATCACTACCATGCACCAACTGTATAGCCAAGCCCGTTTCATTCAGACTCAACTCAAAGATTCACCTATACACTCCATGTTTAAGACCCCTAAATCTCATTACCCTAAAAAGCCTCAGGGCCCAGTTACTAAAGGGATCCAAACCAACGTGAAAGTGGGTGTAATGAGTAACCCCCAAGGCCCAGTAGGTAGGTCCCCTTACACTCGGCAACCCCAGCAACCATAGACTAACAACAAACAACAACTTCCTCAAGGCCAGAACCCTCCTCAAGACCAGCGCCAATACTCTCAAGTGCCTCCTCCCCAAAATGGCTATGCCCCCAGAAAGCCCAATGGACCCAAGAGAGCCCAATATCCTCCTCTGCCCGAGACATTGGCCGATGTCTTTGCAGCCCTCATGTCCTTAAATGCCCTTAGACTCCCTCCGGAGAAGCCGAATGGGAATATGGCAGCAGACCAGACGAAATTTTGCGTGTACCATGGCCATCCGGGCCACAATGTGTCAGACTGCTTCCAATTTCGGGACATTATATATGACCTTCATGAACAGAATTAGATTGACTGGGCAGAAATGAAGAGGTTGATCCAGACATTGAGAGACCAGCAGGGTCAGAGATAATAGCAGCAACAGCAGAGGCGACAGCAGCCACAACAACAGCAACAACAACAACAATAGCAGCAACAATTCCAGCCCTTCCAACAATAGTATCAGAAACAGCAACAACAACAGCAACCCCAACAGCCGGCAAATGACGTTGGCATAATTCGTAATCCCATGCATCAACACCCGCCTGCTCCGAATCCCCAACCTGCTCCACCACCTCCTCCGCCCGCGCAAGTGAACCCAGTCATCCACCAACCACCACCAGAAGCTCTATGGGCCTTCGATGATGAACATGAAGTGGGCCAGCTTTTGGTCATTTCCCATGTCACACCCACTACCACCACACCTACATCCACTGTACCTTCCCCTTTCGCACCCACCATTGCCGCCATCACCTCACCATCCTACAACTCCCCCGTCATACCACCCATTATCCCTTCACCCAGCAACATCCCTCTTTCCCCTACGCCAGCACCATTATTAGCCAACCCTTCCATCCTTGACACCTCTCCTTCTCCACTCCATCATAACCTCACCTTGCGGAGCGGGCGGATGTTTCACCAGATGTACCCTAATGCATCTGTATTTATGCCAGGCCAACCGGCACAGCCGTCCAACACTCAGCAGCAGCAAGACATGGAAGAGATAGATCTGGTCCCGGGGACCCAGTATGACATTCTAAAGCATTTGGATCAAACTCCCGCCAAAATCTCCATCCTAGAGCTGATCAAGAGGTCACAGACTCACCAAGATGCCCTAAGGACCTTCTTGCAGAGGGTCATGGTCAGTAAAGACATGAACCCCGATAATCTACCTTCTGTGCTTTCTATTGTGAACAGGGGACCCACAATTACTTTCTTTGATGGCGAGTTAGCTTCCCCTGAAGCCAGGAAGATGCCCCTATATGTGACACTCACGATAAATAAAGTGGCTATTGACGCAGCTTTAGTGGATACAGGGGCTTCCATCAATGTATGTCCACTAAGCACCCTAAGGGCCTGCAATATTTCAGAGTGCCAATTACAGCCTACCACTACCACCATAGCCGCCTATGACAACTCCTGGCGGGCCTGTCATGGGGTTATCTCCTTGCAAGCAGAGTTGGGGCCGCTCATCATGACAGTGGAATTTTATGTGTTGAATATCGATCATACTTACAAGGCCATCCTAGGACGCCCGTGGATCGAATCACTAGGGGCAGTACCATCCACAACACATCAATGTTTAAAATTCCCCTTCCAAGGGCGAATAGTCAAAGTCAAGAGTGTAGCGACAACCCACACAGTGGAAGCTGTTGAGAGAGTGTTGCCATCAGTCTGGCCATCCAATAAGCCCGTTATCTCAGTGCTTGATGTGAACTATCCCTGGGCTTACACTTTCTCTTCTAACCGCTTAATTGTGTCCCTATCAGTGGTAACTGTCAGGAAGGATGTGTCCACAAATACAAAAGGATGGGATATCATGTTCAGACTTGGCTATCAGACAGGAAAAGGCTTGGGAGCCCATCTCCAAGGGAGAATCAAGGCAGTTGCTAGCACAAAGAAGTTTTCAAAATATGGCCTAGGATACACGGAATGGGCCACATTTTCATCCCCTTCACAGTCGAGCAATGGACCTCTTACCTGGACGCTGTACGATCACTTCGTCAGAGGACCTATACAGCCTGGGTATAATACCACAATGGAAGAGGCACCGAGGTCAGCATATCAAGCCTTAGAAGCTCAGCGACCCAGCAAGAAGAAGAAGGCGGAGACGGAAACAGGAGGACCGGACCATAAAGATCTGATGTCAGCAGTCAGTTTGTTGTTCTAAGAGGATAACAACATCCCGTCACCCGAAGCAGAGACAGAGGAGCCAGAACTAGAAGATCTCATCTCAGTAGTCAACCGCTTGTTTAGCAAGGATGACATGTCACAGTCTCAGGCAGCAACACCATCAGCGCCAGTAGCCGCCACCAAGAGACAGTTGCTTAGATTTGGTGAAGAAATGGAGATCATAAACCCAGCCGATCTAACAAAGGAGCTCTGGCCAGGGTTTTCCCAGCCTCCCAGTCACTTCGTTTCATCTATTCTTGTCCATAGTTTTGAGTTTATTCCCTTGTCTCCCCCTTTTATTCTCTAACTCTCCACCGATGTTGTTGAAGCATTAGTCCGTCCTTCAGCCCTCTTCACCATCTTCCTCAATGGCTCGGTTCTGTCTCTTTCCCGATGCCTCCTTACGTAATGTAGTTCTTCTCTTTTGCTTAAAAAAAAAAAAACAACAAAAAAAATGTGTATATATACACTCTCTCCCTCTCCTTCGGGCGGCGATCCCCGCCTTCTCTTTCCCCTTCTTCTTCAAGTGGCGCCTACCATCTCTTCCGTCCCTCCTTCTTCAGACGGCGATCCCCGTCTTTCCTCTTCTTCCAAGCATCGTCCCTGCCTCCATCCTGACTCATGATGGCGATCCTCGTCATTCCCTGCTTCCTGCCTTCTGCTGACATATCCCCTTGTTCTCGACGGCGATCCCCGTCACCCCCGCATCCCTCACCGACTTGACGGCGATCCTCGTCATCCCCCACATTCCTCTTTGTTTTTACAGCGATCTCCGTCACCCCCGCTCCTTCTTCTTGTTGACTGCGATACCCATCACACTCCTTTCCTCCATGGCGGTGATCCCCGCCCTTCCTCCTCCTTCGGCTCAAGACTGCGGTCTTCGCCTACTGACCATTATGGTCATTCTGGGCGATTTGGGTGAGGGGCCATTTGTTCCCCTACACCCCGTCTCAGCTGCAGGCACCCTGAGCTCGGGTGGCCCGCCTCTTCCTCCAAGCCCATCGGAGGGTTCTTGCGGCCCCGCCGCACCTGTTTCTTTCCATTCCAATAAACCTCTGGACACTCCTCCAGAGCCCTATGTAAATATCAAATTAAATTTAGGTTCAGGATAGAATCTAGCAAGTCCCCGTCCCCATCTAGGAAGAAGAAGGGTAGTGGCATACCCCGCATGTATCTCTTAGATCTGGTGCAAAGGTGTGGAGCCTTGCTAGCTGTGGAATAGTTCGTTCAAGAAGCAGTAGTTCTAAACATAGAAGATCAGCTCGAGGAGGAAGGGCTAGACGATGGATTCAAAGTATATGAGATCGTAGCTGAAGATGACCCATTGGATGAAGATGATTGTGAAATAGAGGACACTGCCGAGATGTATGCAAGCGGCATGAGAAGATTCGATGAGCCCACCTCGGCAGTAGACGAACCCACCAAAGAGGTAAATGTCGGAATAGAAGAGGACCCCAGGCTCTTGTCCATAGCTTCCAGTCTCCCTCCTGAGGAAGAAAAGGCACTCATAGAGATATTAAGGGAGTTTAAGGATTCCTTTTCCTAGTCCTATGATGACATGCCTGGCATTGACCCCGAATTGGTAGAACATAGGTGAATCTTGAAACCAGGGGCAATTGCCGTTAAGCAAAAATTGAGGAGATTTCTCCCCCACATTGCGCTGAAGATGAAAGAGGAAATTGATAAGCTACACAAAGCCAAGTTCATCTGTGTAGTCCTCCATCCATTGTGGGTGGCGAATGTAGTCCCAGTGATGAAGAAAGATGGAAGGGTGCGTATTTGCATAGATTTCTGGGACTTGAATAGGGCATGTCCAAAGGATGACTTCCCATTACCCCATTTGGATGTGTTGATCGATAACACCGCAGGGTATGAAACTCTATCATTCATGGATGGGTCTACAGGTTATAATCAGATTCGTCTAGCCCCGGAGGACCAAGAGAAAACCTCCTTCACCACACCCAGGGGAACATATTGCTATGTGGTCATGCCGTTTGGATTGAAGAACGTCGGCGCTACTTATCAAAGGGCAATGCTAGCTATCTTCCACGATATGATTCATATTGATGTCGAGGTTTACGTGGACGATATTGTGGTAAAGTCAAGAACCCGAAGAGAACACTCCTCCATGCTCACCATGGCGTTTCGCCGCGCACAAGAATATCAATTGAAGATGAATCCTAAGAATTGCGTGTTTGGGGTTTCTTCAGGAAAGCTGTTAGGTTTCATAGTCAGTAAATGGGGGATTCAAATAGACCCGCACAAGGCCAAAGCAATCAATGAAATGCCTCCTAAGAACATATCCGAACTTCGAGGATTGATTGGTCGACTACAGTTCATAAGGAGATTCATATCTCAGCACTCTCAAAGATGTCGGCCTTTCTATTAACTATTGAAAAGAGGGGCCAAGTTTGAATGGAACACTAAGTGCCAAGAGGCCTTTGATGAGCTCAAGAGTTACCTTATGAGTTCGCCCGTGCTACAGGCGCCTGTCCCGGAGAAACCCTTAATCCTATATCTGTCAACCATTGAGGACTCCCTAGGAGCTGTCCTTGCACAACATGACGAAACCGGCAAAGAAAGGGCAGTCTATTACCTATCTAGGCTCTTCAATCCTTCCGAGCTCAAACTCACCACAATGGAGAAAACATGTGCAGCGCTAGTATGGGTAGCGCAGAAATTGAAGCACTACTTTCTAGCCCATAAAGTGAGTTTGATTTCTAGAATGGACCCTATTAGGTATCTCCTAGAGAAGCCAGTCCTTGCCGACAGATTGGCACGCTAGCAGAGCTTCCTATCTCAATTCGATATCACCTTTATAGTCCAAAAGGCTATAAAAGGGTATGCCATTGCTGAGCACCTTGCTCACCTTCCTCTTCCTCACAGTGATACGGTTCAAGAGGATTTTCCCGATGAAAACCTATAACTTATCTCTCGCGATCCCCTCTGGTCACTCCATTTTGATGGAGCTCTCAATTCTAGGGGATGGGGCATAGGTGTTGTTCTGCTAACCCCAGAAGGGATCACCATTCCACTTGCTTATCAACATCAATTCCCTGCCACCAATAATGTCTCCGAGTATGTGGCTCTCCTATCTGGTCTTAAGCTTCCTATTTGTTAGGCGCGTGCCATCTCAAGATCATAGGAGACTCTCAGCTTGTCCTTCGGCAGGTCCTTTCTACCTACCGCACTCGTGACCCTAAACTCAAGCCTTATCAAGATCTGGTCAAACTCCTAGACAAGCAATTCTATAAGCTCATCTACATTCATACTGCTCGCTCTCAGAATATCTTGGCCGATGCCCTGGCATCCCTGGCTTCATCTCTTTCCTTCCCTCTCAGCCGTAGTGCTGAGACAATCACTATCCAAAGGTTAGAAGCACTCTCCACTCAGGATCCTTGGTTCATTAACCTTAGGGCTCATTGGTGGTGAAGGCAGAGAGAAAGGAAGCAAAGGAGTTGATGCTTGTAGAGCTAGGAGAAATGATGGAAGAAGAAAGGCCGTGGTACCATGAAATTGAGTAGTATTGTAGAGACAGTAACTTCCCAGAAGAAGCTGAAGCGGAGGATAGGCGAGCCATCTGTAGAGCAGTGTTAAGGTATACCCTTATTGGTGAAGTACTTTACAGATGCGCTCTAAATGGAATGCTCTTCCGGTGTTTGTCGGATGAAGAAGCTTGGAAGTTAGTGGAAGGATCCCATTCCAGTGAATGCAGAGGGCATGTGAATATCCAAATGTTGGCTAAGAAGATTCTTAGGTAGGGCTACTACTGGCTGACCTTAGAAGAAGACTGTGCCATCTACGTTCATAGGTGTGTCAAATGTCAGATCCATGCCGATAAGATCCATGCTCCGTCTTCCTCTTTACATCCGCTATCTTCCCCTTGGCCTTTCTCCATGTGGGCCTTTGATATCATCGGGCCTCTTGGTGATCCTAATGCTCAGATAAAGCAAAAATCTTTCATTCTCACTGCTACTGAGTACTTCACCAAGTGGGCCGAGGCAGAATTGTTCGCCGAAATCAAAGGGTCAACCATGTGCAGATTCATCATGAGGAACATCATCGCGCAGTTCGGAGTGCCAAGAAGCCTCGTCACCGACAATGGACCCCAGTTCATATCTGAAGAGCTTCAGGACTTATGTTAGAAATTCAATATTTCCTTGCATCATTCGTCTCCGTATTATCCAAAGGGCAACGGTCAGGCCGAAGCCACAAATAAAAAACTTTTGAAAATTCTAAAGAAAACTTATGAGTCTAACAAATTTGCTGATTGGCCAGAGAAATTGGTCGAGGCTCTGTGGGCCTACCGCACCTCTGTCCGCACGCCCACTGGGCAAACTCCTTTCTCACTTACTTATGGGATGGAAGCGGTGTGTCCACACGAGATTCTCATTCCTTCGCTAAGGGTTCAGCTAGACAAGGAACTTAATCCCGATGAACATCGAGAGACGTTACTTGTGCAACTAGAACTCTTAGACGAATGACGTTTAGCCACGACCGATCATGTGCTTTCATATCAAAATAGACTCTCAAGATCTTTTCAAAAGAAAGTAATTGAACGTAAATTCCAGGAAGGAGACATGGTTTTGAAGCGAATTTTCATAAAATCTGGAGGTCCAAGGTCAAAATTGCAAGCAAACTGGGAAGGGCCATACGTTGTTAAGGAGGTGTACCTTGGGAACGCATATAGGCTAGTTAATGCCGATGGTGAGGAGATCTCTCACCCGTGGAATGGATTGTACCTTAAAAGATTCTACCCTTAATAAACGATTTTCAAATAACGACACCAATTTGCAAAAGAATGCCAGTAGCCATGTGTCTCACTCCACCTCATTGTGGTAAATAACTTTTATATCCAGCCACACACACAACACGACAACCTAAGGTCAATTCCCCTTTGCTTTTGGTGTTTCTTCTTAGCCCTAGTATAGGGAATCAATGGTCAATTCTCTTCCTACTCGGACAAGGTCTAGGGGCAGGGGGAGGCTAGCCTATAGACAAGCAAAGGTATGGATCATGTGTATGAAGTCTCAAAGAGGGACGGTCATTTCAAAAGAAGGTTAAAAGTGATGAAATAATAAAAGAAGAATGACAAAAAATAGAGGCATGTCAAAGAGTGGCAGTATAGTTCCCCGCAGGACGCCCTTGAGCCCGGTCGTATGCATGCCCCGATTAAAAGAAAACAATGGCCTTAAAAGTCCCAGGACAACAGACGAATTCCACAAGTAACATACCCTTTGCGAATCAAGCAAGCCAGTAACCTCATCCCCAAAACCAAGTCTTGTCTCAACTCAAGTCTTCCTATCTTGCCTAAATGACTGGAGAACCCCTGCACCTAGTCTAGATTGGAACATTAATGCCTAAGGGGCAAGAAACCTTAGGAAGTGAAGGATAAATGGACGCTGCACAAAGACCTTATTTGGCAAATATGAGACGGGAGTGAGGTCCCTGGCTGAACACTCAAGAGCAAGAGATGTCGTTATCAGAAAATCTCAAAAATCCAAAAAAATCAGAAAATCTCAAAATCCAAAAAAAAAATCAGAAAATCAAAAAAAAAAAAATCGAAAATCTCATAAATCCAAAAATCTCAAAAATAAAAAAAAGTCAGAAAATCTAAAAAAAATCAGAAAATCTCAAAAATCCAAAAAAATCGAAAATTTTCAAAAATCCAAAAATCTCAAAATCCAAAAAAATCAGAAAACCTCAAAAATCATAAAAAATAGAAAATTTACAAAATTCAAAAAAAAAAATCTAAAAATCTTTAAAAATCTAAAAGAATGTGTGTACATACCGCTTTCCTTTGGCATGCATTGTTTTACTTTCTTTTCCGCCTGTTTAATAAGATTCCGCCCCTTGACAATAACGAAGTCAGATTCATGATTACTTAGCGCACGGGGCTGAGCCAAAGAACAGATCTAACCTATTTTTTTTTCTAAGTGTGCAGGGACAGGTAATTCTAAAGGACATGCATCACCGTACTCGGTATTCACTCTCTCTCTCTCTCTCTCTCTCTCTCTCTCTCTCTCTCTCTCTCTCTCTCTCTCTCTCTCTCTCTCTCTCTCTCTCTCTCTCTCGTATTTGAACCTCATCTCACACTCGTGTTGAATGCAAATCATTCATTTCATGAATATTGACATAAAAATAAAAGTTTCACTAAGAGATGATCAATATGTACAAAAGATAAAGGGGAGGTGGCTAACAAGCTCCTCACTCTCTACCACCACTGTCCCCTTATCCCTCCTGTCTCTCTAGTGGAGGTGGCATCTCACCACCACCCCTACCACTCTGAGCGCTACCCCCACCCGGCGGCGCCTCTCATCCTCCTCGTTCCTCCGCCGACTGGAGGAACCTGCAAAATACTATGCTACCGAGGCACCGCTCGCCCCGCTAGCACTAGTCCTACTCTTGCTCTTGCTCCGAGCTGCCTCTCCAAGGGTCTTCACCATGCCCCGGAGCTCATCTATCCTAATCTGCTGCGCCATCACCTCCGTGCGCAGCCTCACCATCTCTGCCTGATCCGTCGACGGCCCCTGCACCCGCAGTGTCGCCAGCTCCACAGTAGTCTCTGCCACCTTCAGCTCGGCTGCCTCGGCCCGGATGCACAGCCGATCTCTCTCTCCCGTAGCACTGTCAACCTGCCCATGTAGCTGGGTCGCGCGGTCAGTGGTGGTCCTCAGCTCCCTCTCCTGCAAAGGAATGGTCTAGTCAGTGCCAAATGTTAATAACTTTCAATCTAAAATTCTATCTTAGTTACCCGCTCCTCCAGATCCCTCTGTGTCTCCTCCGCCAGCCTAACCTCCGCTGCCAGTCGGTCCTCCAGATCCGACTGGGAACTCTCCGCTGCTCTCGAGGAGGAGGCACCGGCTGCTGCGGTCGTCGTCCTCACCCTCTCCAACTCCCTCTGCTGCACATAAAACACGCGTCAGATTTTCTAAAATCAGCCTTGAAAATGGTAAAGTGCCGAAGTCTGAGTAGGTACTTACCAACTGCTCCGCCTCCCTCTGCGCCGCCTCGCGATCCTGCATCGCCGAGAAGAGCAGGGCCCAAAGTGATGCAGTCTCGCCAGTTAGGTCCACCTGCAATTCATTTCCAAATCATCAGCTCAATTCCATAAAGATAAATTCACAGAGTTGTGGCTTAAGGGTTTTACCTGGCGTCTGACACTCTTGTACACCTTTCCTCCGTACTTCAAGGCCTATGCCTGAAGGTACGCATCGTCTGAGGTCGTGCTAGACTTGACTGCCTTGCCCCGGTGCTTCCAGTTCTGGATCTGCTCCTTTGCCCGCTCACGCCAATCAGTAGTGTCGTGGAGTCCCCGGAAGCTCCGACCCGGTCTGCGGTACCGATCTCAGGCAGGGAACTCCACCGCACTCTGCCAAAGTCCGAGGGAGCGCTGGCATAGGAACAGATGCAGAGGTAGCACAAGGTTGAGTGCATGCACCCACACCGACCTACCGAAGTAGGGGCGGGCCTGCACCAACCAAGGCTGTCCCTCATCACTCTCCTCCAAGTAAGGCTGCCACACCACTTGCACACCAAAGCATAATTAGTCACCAAGCAGTTATATCAAGCATTAATCTATGAGAGAAAGGTTAGAACACTTACATCCAAATGTGGGTAGCAGTCAATGGCCTCCTGGAGGTGTGCTAGCTGGTTGCCGAGGGTATGTGTGTCCCGACGCGAATCCCACCAGCGTGCAATGGGCACGAGGCCCAGCCGACCGAGGATCCCTCTCCCTAGGCCCGGGAAGTGGAGATCAGTCCAGACCTGCAAAATGAGAAGGGGATTAGATCACAATTCAAAGCAAAAAAGATGCATTCAAGTTCAAGAGTTAAGGAGAGATAAGTGTACCTGGAGAAAAGGGAAGAAGCCGCTCATGGATGTCTGCCGCTCGGATGCGCCCAGGCTGTCGAACTGATGCGCCAGGAATGCTGCTCCCCAAGCATAGCTCCCCACCTCGGTTAGGTCCTCCAGAAGAGGCAGAAAGCGGCAATGGACTGCGTCGCCCCTCGTGGCAAACAAAAGTCTACCAAGGAAGAGGATGAGGAAGCGACACAAGTCCAAGTCTGCCACTGCCCCTGGCTCACCCGTTAGCTCCTCCCGGCTAACTCGGACCAATCTCTGAAAATACTCGTCTGCTGTCTCCCCTGCTCCCTTCCCCACGTTGTACAGCCCCAGGCTCTACTTAAGTGGTACCCTAGGAACTAGAGCGGACCTCTGCCCTACGGGTAATCCTAGGAGTCGGTCGGCTAGCTCTCGATAGCAAGGATAGGTAAACCCGCTCACAGGTCTCCTGTACACCCTAAGCCCCATGATCCAGCTCACCTCCTCGAGGCTGGGGGTCATATGACCCCATGGGAATACGAAGGCAGTCGCCTCCGTATCCCACCTGCTCCTCAGGGCCTAGGTGAGCGCGGAATCCGATCGCATTCTCTCCATTCTGAAAATCTCCCCAAACACCATCCCCTCGAGTCTCTCTCTCTGGAAAAGGGGAAATGCCAAATAGACCGCTTGGACCAATGTCCAGGACACCCGGGCCCTCATCTCACCCTGCAATACACAATATTAGCCATAAGCAGTCAAGATTTATGGTGTTTGGTTTGAGTCGTGACCCCTGTATAGGATGCAACTATGTCGCGATGGCGCGGTATGCTGCGACTAGGTCGCATCGCCTCTTTGAGTCACGATCAGACCGCGTCGGCTTTCTCTGACGCGACATGGTTGCATCCCCTTGGTCCGTCGCGACTACTAGTGTCGCGACGGATCGGGCCGTCGCGTTCTCAGTAACGAACCGGCCGGAGCCTCCCTTGTCCGATCCTTTTTCCCCTTGGGCTTCACGCCCTACAATCGCCCTTTGGGGGTTTCCTCCACTCTTCCCACTCATTCATACAAGGTTTTAGGGTCGGATCACTTACCGATTTCATCGCCTTCTCCCGTTTCTTCCTTGCCTCCTCCACATCGACAGCGGGACCGTCCGGTTCCTCCTCCACCTCCATCCCATCTCCGGGTCTGCCTCTTCCGCCGGGGGCGCCTCCGCGCGGCGCCGAAGGCTCCTCTTCTCTGCGGACCTCTTCCCCCGGGAAGAGCCTTCACCGGCGTTACCTCCTCCTTCCATGGGCTTAGTGGGTGATTGGGTTCGAGAAAAGGGAAGAGTGGTTGAACAAGAAGCAAGGGGCAGGGCAAATCCAAGGATTCCAAGAACTCTCTCTCTCGGGTGGTTTGAACGCAAGAAAGGGGGGAAGATGGAAGCTCTTTTGCGTTTTGAATGTTCGGTTTTAGACGTGACGTAGAGGGCCGTCGCGTCCATGTCGCACCACCATAGTATGTCGCGACCATGTCGCGACACATCTCCATGACGCGACCTTAAGACGACAGTCTTGTGTGTCACGTTACAAATAGAGCCATGCGCAAACAGAAAAAATTCTCATATTTATTCATTCCAAATCAATCAATACATATTCTAAATCATCCCTACATTCAATCAGATGCAAGTTTCCTGCCCTAGCTACCATCTAACATCCTCTCTACATCAATCTAGCTATCCTAAAGCCTCCGCTGCAGCTGGTTGAATTTTCTTCAATGCCTCTAAGTATTCCTTGATCATGTCTTCATCTTCCTCCACTCCCGCTTGGACGGGGCTCATGACACACACCTCCCAATGGATGACGGCGCTCCGCACATCCCGTTCGTCCTGTTCGTCGCCCCTCTTCCTCTCTTGAATAGGTGGGTAATGTGGAAGATAGGGAACCACCGTGCGAGCCGCTCCACACTGAAGGTAGCAACGATCTGGATTGTAGGGAACTAGCGCTTCACTGCCCAGCAGTCGCAGTGCCAATCCGAAACATTGAGGAAGGTGGATCATTCTGTTGTGGAGGAAGCGCGGACGCATTTCGAACTCCACCATTGTCATCTTCCTGAGATAATTACGCCAGTCCTTCAACCCTTTAACTTGTGCTGTCCTGCACCACGCCCGTGGTGTCATATAGAGAGGTGCACCGACAAATTCAAGGGGATGATGCAGCATGGTTTTCCACTCCGTAGAGATGGTGTCCATGGCCCGAAACTGTACATGCATGCCCATCCAGAGTTCGAGTGCAATGATCGAACCGTAGAAGGGGCCTCCGGTGGCTGCAGAAGTAAGTCCAGCATACAGATATCCAAGCACGGTCTGTCCTATGCTCATACCATTAGAAACCGAGCAGATTATGCTCAGATTGGCAAAGGGGATGGCGTCGTCCATCGCTGGGAAGAGGATAACACCACAGATGCCAATGGCGGTTGCCTTGGCAATGGCAGTGTGGTTCCCAGTCTTGCGCTTGCATTGAGAGATAACCCACTGCGCAATAGGGAGAAGGTGCACGTGCATCCTGCTGGTCATTGAATGGAGGTCGGTCTTCTTCATGGTGATCTCCGCAAGGATACTCCATGCATTAATGGGAGCCACTGTGTAGGAAATCGCAAGCTCCTCGCCCCTCTGATACCGTGCAAGACCTAGTATTATCTCCAACTCCTCCAGCAAAATAGTAGCCTCAAACATAGGGAAAATGAACGTACGGGTTTGGGGATGCCACAGCTCTGCCAACGCCATGATGCTATCCCACACATGCACAATCTTGTGATATTGCTTGGCCAGTACGAGTACAGTGGACAGTCCCCACTCCTTCAAGTGATGGATGGACGAAGGCGGGAGTAATTCTATCATAGGAGCAAGCCATGGCACTTTGGAAAATCTCCTTTGGCCAGGAAGAATCTGAAGAGATATGGGAGAGGGAAGGTTGAAAATAGGAAGGAAGAAAGAAGAAGAAAACAGAGCAAAACAGGACAAATGTTCAAATTTTAAAGAAGGAGACACTTACTTGAAGCTCCGGGCGCATGCATATGTGCCCTGATATAGAAGAGAGTTGCTGAAGTTCAGCATGAGACTCCCACGCCGCCTTAGGACCAGCATAAGGTGGTATGTCTTCTTGGAAGGCTGAGAAAGACCTCTTCATTGCTGCAGGGGAGAGAAAACAGCAGAAGAGAGGAAAGGAGGGAGAGCTGCGGGATTAGCACCCTAAACTCCCCTATTTATAGAACTCTAGGAGGTGCAAACCGATCACAATCCCATAACTAGGTGTTAGGATAAGATTAGGAGAGGTCTAGGAGTCCTAATGGAGTTCTAGGAGTCTTAGGATAGTGATAAGCATGGGTCTTTTGTGTTTTCAGGGTTTGGTTTGAGTCGCGACGCCGCGATATGATGCGACAAGGTCGCGACATGGCGGGGCGATGCGACTATGTCACAGTCCCCAAAGGCGTCGCCTCCCCACCATGTGTGTCATTTCCATG
The DNA here is from genome assembly GCA_014218235.1 of Colocasia esculenta. Lineage (NCBI taxonomy): Eukaryota > Viridiplantae > Streptophyta > Magnoliopsida > Alismatales > Araceae > Colocasia > Colocasia esculenta. The sequence goes on from CM024757.1 coordinate 148,372,995, forward strand.
TATGTTCATAGTATGTTTGCTTGTTCGATTGTGTTTATGTATATTATGTCAAAACAAAACAAAAAATCAACAACAAAATAATAATAATAAAAAATCGACAATAAAATAATAATAATAAATCAAAAAATCACAAAAAGGACGTCACAGGTAGGTCAGGTAAGTATTTCTATCCCTACTCTCCTGCATTACTATATGGTATTCTACCTATTATATCGTTTCAAGGACCGGCTGGTTCTCAATGTGCGCTGGGATTTGAGTTCCCCTTTAACAAAAACAGTGATAGTCTAGGTGCACATTGTTAATCGTTGGATAGGCCATTGAGTTAAGTAAGTTAGATGACGATAGATTCAGGCCTGCACTGCAGTTGTAGGTAGTCTCTTGACCCGTTCTTATTTGACTTAATAATATTATCCTTGATATATTTTCTATTTTCTCCTTTTATTTGCATTTGTTTTGATGATTTCTTTTATTTTAGCCCAGCATGCATCATGTAGGACTTTGAGCTTTCCTGACTCATTCCTGGCTATTGATGAGCCCTTGTTGAGTGCCTAATTATCCTTCATACTTCAAACAAGAAATCTTATTCCACTCCGAATCGGAAGGTTTGCCTCTAAGTGAGTTATTCCCGTCCGTTTGACAAGAATTTTCTTGTCTGGATTATCTATCCAATTTTCATCATATTCCTTTGATCCATTTTTGGTTGCGAACCGCTCCCAGGACAGAGTCATGAGTTACCTGTTTGGCACGCATATGTCCCTCCAAAGCAAAACCTGCAGGCCAATCGGCTAGGGTACCTCTCAATCGAGGGGTTGATCGTCCCTTTCTTCTCCTTCTCGTCCAGACATGCGCTTTTCTTTGCATTCTGCTTGAGCAGCTAACTCAGGGCTTTCACGAAGGTTCCAATTGCTTATTGATTAGATCGGTTGTCTCTTTACCTTAGCTCCCATCTTTACAGTCCACTCCGCATCATTTCCGTTCCGCCGTCACTTTGTGACACCTCCACTACACTTCCGCTTCGTTTCCTTACAAAGTGGAAGCCAAGGAGGGGCAATCTGTCAACACCCGATTCTGACATATAAGTTGTACTATATTTCTTGCTATCCTAGTGAGCCCCTAGTTGGTCACTCACCTTGAGCCCATCATTAGCATTGTTTTGAGCCCATTAACAACTCAAATTCCATGAAATCCCGCCCATTGTCACTTGGAGAGAGTACTTAGGCCTAAATAACTCTTATTCTTTGATGTGATTGGTTGATAATTCGCAAATAATTGATTTTATTGACACGTCATATCATAGCGCCGCGTTACTAGATCGCGTCGCCAGAGGCCGCCGCGACAGCCCATGCATATTCATGCACGTGGGCATACTGTCGCGAAGCCTAGGTCTGTCGCGTTAGCAAGTTGCGGCCCTACGATAAGACGCGACTGCAGCCGCGCATGCAGGCCTCCGCAACTACCTCCTATTTTCCCTCCTATGGCTTTATCCCTATCTCCAAGCAATATCTTAGCCCCTTGGGGCGAGGTTTGAGGCTTGAGGACTCTCTTGAAGCTCCCTTGGACTCTCCCACACGAATTTTAATGGGATTTATCTTTGATTTGAATTATTAATCATTTTAAGGGGATAATATCTTTCAAAAGTCTATAAAAGCAAGGCCCTCTCTTCATGAACGGGAGAACCCCATTTTTACCCCTAAGGGCTGCCGAAATTTCCTCTGATCTGGATTTAGCCTTGCAGCTCTCCTGTTTCCTCTCATTCCCTCACATTCCCACCTCAAAAGCTTGCTCATTTCACATCCATGGAGCGTGGAACGTGAGGAGGGCGACCCCCACTTCTTCCAGGAGCCTTGACACGAGCTTTGGACACCATCACACGCCAGGGAGTCTCCCTAATGGGGCTCTTTCTTTCCTCCCTCCCTTTTCCTCTCTTTTCTTCATGCATTTTACTTCATTTCTAGATAGGTTGCATCCCTTCCCATTCCCACGTTTTTCACATACCCAAGGGGTTTAAAAACCACCCCCATGTTTGTTCCCACCATGCTCCCTCTTTTCTTTTCATTTTTGAATGGATACAACACTTAACTTGTTCTAATAGGGTTTCTATTGTTTTCTCTTTGTTTTGGCAGGCAACCAAGCAATATTCGACGAGGAGCTCTTGTCCCCTAGCCAGTTGGAGGATGGGAAGAAGGTCCCATCCATCATCTCCCGCACAGAAGAGAACGCGACGGTGGAGGGCGACGCGACCAGGAGACGCGTCCTTCAAGGGCAACGCATTATCAGTGTCATCGCGACAGGTAACCCTTCCGCGACACCAGGTCCACTTCTGTTCGCTTTCCTTTTCCTAGCGTAGTTAGCCCACATCATTTCTTTCATTAGGCAACTATCTAGGTGGCGATCACATTCCTCTTTTCCATGCTATTAGATTTGATACATGCTTGTGTATTAGGGGGGGGGGGGCACAATCCCCGTGATTACGTCTGCCAGAACGGAATGTCCAACAAAGAGGTTCCAACTTGTCAAGAGAGTAGTGTGTAAAGAAACAAGTTGCTCGACGTCCTAGAGAAATTCTAGAATAGTGGATCGTCGGTAATGATATCCAAAATAACATGAGAAACGTAGGTAAGTTCATTATTAATATGGGGTAACGATATACAATTATTGAAGTAAATTACCAGATATATTATTGATGTATTTTCAGTATGGTCTCATGGCAAAAATTCACTATTTGGTGTGTGCATGTGAGAGAAATCAAGAGAGCATATAAGAGTCGTGCACACATCTTTTAAATAAGAAATTCATGTTAATATTATTAAACATTAGTTAACATGATGGTACAGTTCATTATAGCGCTTTAAAGTGGTTAAATCATGATTATATAGCATGTAAAACAAGATTTAATTGAATATAAAGCTTGTTGGAAAACACAGTCAAATAGCGACAGGGTGCATGGTCGCGTTTACAATAATCAATTACTGACCAAAACGCGACGCCAAGATCTGACACGTTCATGACAATCGGTAAGGGATGAATCAATTGGTGACACATAATCGCGACGGTCTTAGTTGTTGTGTTAAAGGGCAATCGGTTGATGACTCAGAAACGCGACGTACATGGTCGACGTGTTCATATAACTTGTTTAAATTTGAAATAGACACAAATCCTAAAGGCAGGAATAACTCGAAAATGCGACAGTATGTATGGTTGCGTATCAGACAGACATTGAAACCTATGCAACACACAGTTTGATGCAATCGGATCCTGTCAAAATGGAACTAAAACACGACGTTCTAGATGGTCACCTTTAAGGTAATCGCGACGGTATGGTCTGTCACGATACTAGTGTATGAAGCGCGATGCCTAGATTGATCGCGGTTTAGACTTCAAACTGAGAACAGTGAAATTGACACTGTCAATGCATGCAAGGCCTATAACTTGGGATCTATGGCTTTATTGGCAAAAGTATGAACATGAAAGTTGTAGAGGATGATGATTAAAAGAGAACTATGGTTTTGGATTGACTCAATTTGACCTCGGTATGCATGAAATACGTTATGAACTCTAATAGACCTGATCATACGCGATGTTGGGAAAACGCTTAATACTAATAGCATGCTCGATAGAAACTAGGCAAAACAAGTGCATATGAAACTAGACAGGTAGAGCTTTAACATGGTATATGATTCGTTCTTGTTTAGCCCGAGAACACCTATCTTTGATCGATGTAAACTCCTATGGTTCTGGACACGAAGAGCAAGTTTGTATAGCTTCTAGCAGCATTCTCCCTTCGATTCCCTCCTCCACGTCCAAGAAGTCTCAACAATGTAATAGGGTCGGGCATGAAGGGTTTGGGGGTGTATTTATGCATCTAGCATTATTTATTCCTAACACAACTCTAACTTCTCTTTTAACTACGAATTTCCATGTTTATCTAACCTTCCTAGCTTTAATCCTTCTAATTGGGTTAGGATGGAACTCTAATTTCGTGGCTAACTGGTTAGGGTAGGGTTAGGAGTCCAATTTAGATGTATATGAGTCATATAAATGACTTGCTTGCTGTAAGGCACTCGAATTTTGTTGTATTACTTTATTTAGTGTAAATAATTCATGCTTGTGTATGCATAGATGTAAATATCTACGTACGTATTAACTAGTTATACTTGTGTGCATGTGTATAATTAGTTGTAAATAGTGTATGAATTGCATGGTGGTAGTGTGTACATGATAGTATATATATGGCATGTATATATATGTATAAGTTAAGCATGGTTTCTGCATGTTTTAAGTTCTGGCTGAAGGGCCAAATTGGCGTCAACATGGATGGACGTCCATGATGAGTCAGCGTCCACCTCGATGGCCGCCAATACTTAAATAAACGGCCATGTATGTGGACGTTAATATCTCTGACCTGCATGCGTTGCAGACCCCGAAATTCCGGGGGCAAGCAAGCCTAGCCATTGGGGAGATGTCCCCAATGGCTATCAGGCCTTCACATCACCCCTCCGGGATATCCCAAACCCCTCTACTATAAACTAAACCCTTTCTGCACCAGAAGAACTCTCTTGACTTCTTTCAAGAAGAAGAGAAACCCTAGCCCAAAAACTGGAGGAAAACAGAACTTGGCAAGCTTGAATCCGGCGACTGAAGGCTTCTTCCAGCGATCCACTGCTACCAGGAGAGAGTCGGGACATTGGGGAAGGCTTCCCCAACACTCGACTGAAGCTTGCATCGACCAAGAACCCGGAGCAAGAAGAGTTTGGAGGCTTCTTGGGACTACCCAAGGAGAGCTTCAACAGCAACTTAGATCCCTTTGGAGGTTTTTAAACAAGCAAGTAACCCATACATTTCGTCCATGTATGAGTCTAGTAGGGTTTTACCATTTTTACAGATTTTCCTCGTGTCCTGGATCCTCATACTTCTCCTTCTTTTGGAGCTCGGGACTGTGTTTTGCACAGACCCAAACTTGACGGCAAGACCCCTTGCCGTTAAGATCTTCAATTAACGGCCAACGATGTTGCCGTTAAGCTCCATTAACGGCCAGACTGTGCCGTTAAGTTCTTCAGGGAAGAACAGTGAGCTGTTCTCCCTTGTATACGATTTATTTTCCGAAGTGTTTTCGCATGAGGATATAAAGTAATTGTTGTATGTTATGTGAAATAGATACAGTGATGTGTGGGGGAAATTTCTTGTGCATTTGTGGATGGTAGGAGTTATTAGTTTTATTAAAATACATGTTGGAAGAAATGGTTGTACATATCTATCTACTGTTCACATGATCTGTGAAGAATTCGAGTGCCCAAATTTTTATAAACCATGTATGTATGTGTCAGTCTATGCCCTGCAGATTTCAGAATTTTTCTAAGAGCATGTGATTTACTGAAATTTCTGTTTTAAAAATAGAAAACCTGCGTAGGATTTGTAAAATTTACAGTAAATCCTATGATGTGCTATAAATCCGGGGAAAATTCCTGTGATGATGTGTATGTTAGATTCAGGGCTGTGAACTGTCAAACTAGATATTCATGTTATGTTCCATGATAAATTGAATTATGAATGTCATGCAATTGAATGTCTTAATTTCTGTAAGTGTAATATGACTCAGAAAAATCTGGAAATTTTATGTGAGGTCATGAACCTATAACTAGTCTGTGGTTAAAATTTCGTGATATTTGGATAACTGTAAAGTGTATTATGAAATTTCCATGTGAAAACATGTGACAAATGCATGCTATCATGAATATGAGTTGATAATGCGATTGCCAACCTGATTAATGTGAGCTACTGAGTGTTTGATTTCTGTCAACAAATAGTATCATGATTAGGAAAATAGAGCCATGTGCATAAGTGAGAGAATGTAAAGACATGTGTATATGTGTGTTAAAAATTGAAATGTGTAATGTGTAAAAGTGCGTGCCATGTGTGACACTGCTTCCATAGAGGGCCGTGGAACTGTACCATGGAAAAGTCCCCATGGGAAGGTTCAATGTGTGAAGATCCTAAGGGCATTAGGATGAAATCCTGGAGCTGGACAAGTACCACTGGTTAGGGTGGAGACTTGTTCTCCCGGTCTGCGCAGTCCAAGAGTCGTCACTGTATTGCCTAGGTGATGTCTATGTGTATGTGTTATGTGATGTGTCCTTCTAATGGTGGTTTGGACTATGTGTCACGGCACTAAATTGTGAAATGTGAATGTGACTATGTGTAAATTGTGTAGTGTGAATATGTGTAAATGTGCAATGTGTAAAAAGAGAACTATGTGAATGAGTGATTGTGCAAACATGTGAAACCAATAAGTTAGATTGTGAAATTGTGATCCATGATACATTAATGTGAAATTATGTTATAACAGCAACCTAGTTGTGTTTATAAGAATGTTTTATATGTGTAAAAATGCGTAGAATCCATGCTAGGAACAATTCTTGCTTATGTGTAAACGTTTCCATGTTTAAGTGCTATCATGTTGTAGATTAATCGGGAATGTAGCTCTCATGTGATAGAATGTGAATTGCTAAATCCATGTCAAAACAACAACCTTAAAGTCTATAAAATGATAATGTGCATGTGTAATAATGGGTAGAATCCATGATAGGAATGTTTCCTCTTATGTAGGCAAGAATCCCCTGTGTGGTTGCTTCCATGCGGTAGTTTGATTTGAAATATAGGTTTCATGTGATTAAATGAGTAGAAAGCATGTGATAGGATGTTTATTTTGGAATGGCTTAAACCATGTACCATGTGTTTTGAAGTTTGTAGAATTATCATGATAGGTGGTCTTTTATCAATGTCCAAGTATGCTATATGTTTTACTTGTGAATTGGAATGAAAAACCTATTGTGATATATGCATGTATGATGTGTGTGGTGTTATTTGCTGAGTCTTTTAGACTCATTCCTTGCTTCGGCATACAGGTTTAGTTGGTGACCCTACATCGTTAGAGGAGACCGTGGAGAGTGACTCCGAGAGTGGCGAGTAGCCTGGTGGAGTCATCATCGTGACATTTTGCTTTCATTCTATGTAATTGAGGCATTGTAATGAAACTATTATGTAATTGTGGACAAGCTATGTAATCTGATTTTTAGCACATTATTTACGTGGACTGTAGTTATCTTAAAAGTGTTATTTGAATCATGTATGTTAAATGTGGATGATGAAATGAAGACAAGTAGTTCTTTTGCTTCCGCTACTCTGTATTTATATTTATGAGCATCTCAATCATATGTTATTGTTTGGGTAAATGCCCACTGTGATAACGTTCACTATACCGACGTGGGTTGATATAACCATACCGGTATAATGAGGGTCGTCACACTTGCCCTTTTTAATTAGACAATAATAGAATTACGAATTTTAGGGTATTTTCTTGCATTCTATCTTTTAAATCTCCTATTTTGCCCAATAAATTTTATATGAACCATTTATTAAAGCCCATCACTTATTTTTGATTAATAGATTTTAATTAAATCATTTTTCTTTAATATTTAATTTATTTAAAAATAGCGGGTTGCTACAAGAACTTGGGTTGAGGAGGTCAAAATATACAGTTTAGGAGGGTAGTCAAAATAAAAAATATAGGTTCGATTACTTTGTTAATGATTCCAACACGAGCAGGAAGGTGGGAATGACTTGTAGAAACTGAAAAGGTATGGTAATCACATTATGAGCTAATTGCCCAGTAGGTAAGTCCACAATGCTCGAAGTTTAAGTTATTATTACATTAAAAATAATGCTACGTAGACCTAATGAATAAAAACATAGGAACTTGACAGGGCAATCAACCTACTTGAAAGGTTCGTCGACCTATCTTTAGGTTGCGTCGACCTAACTTCAGGTTGTGTTGACCTAACTTCAGGTTTGCGTCTACCTACTGATCAGTTTGCGTCGACCTATCTAGCTTTCCAAAATAGATAAATTAGAGTTACCTCGTTATCGTGCATCAAAATAGATAAATCAATTTCTCATTTTCTTAACTAGTTTTGTTTAAAATTTGTGAACTTGTGTTTGAGGGTTCAAATTTAAAATACAGGTCCAATCAATCTATTGATTATTCCAACATGACTTGGAGGGTAAAATTAACCTAGAAACTGATGGAGTCCAAATTGGACTCTAGGTTTGAACTCGATGCTCAAATTTACATTTTCTAAAAGAACTTAGCTTAAAGTCAATAAACACGGGTTTAGAAGGATCAAAATAAAAAATATAGGTCTGATTAATTTGTCAATGATTCCAACATGATCGGGAAGGTGAGAGTGACTTGTAGAAACTGACGGAGTCCAAATTGGACTCTCAGTTTGAGCAAAATGCTGAAACTGCCATTCATCAAATTAAGTTTAGTGAAAAACTTCTTGCTTTCAATTTTAAATAAAAAATAGTTTATTTATTAAGTATTTGATTTTATTTTTTTATAAATGATATATAGGATCATCCATTGCGAGGCGTTTGGGGAGACGAAGACTAGGATGACACATACGTAGAGGATTTGTGATTTTGTGATGGGTATATATTGTGGTTTGTGATTTCTTCTCAGTTGTGCGGATGTTGTAATTTTTATGATGGATGTGTGATGAGTTTGTGTAGATATTTGTTGTGGTTTATGTGATGGGATATTGTGGTTTGTGTAGTGGATGTATTGTGATTTTGTTTTATTATCATTTATCATGTGATTTATTGTCATTTATGCTTAATTATTAGAAAAAATAATAATAGCAACCAAATAAATCGGTCACAATACGGTCTCTATTATTGGTCGCTAAAAAAATAGCGATTGAACTAATATTAGTCGTTAATCAGTCGCAAAAGTAGCGACCAATTTTGCGACTGATATAATCGATCACAATGTTTGAGACTGATTGGTGATTGTTTATTATCGGTCGCTGTTTGTGACCGATAAAAATTGGTCGCATAATAGCAACCACAATATAGCGACCAATCAAGTCGGTCTCTGATTGATTGCAATTCGGTCGCTAAGCCCTCTTGCGACCGAATTGCGACTGATCATGTCGGTCGCTATTGGCATTTTTTTCTTGTAGTGTCATGGGGCAAAGTCAGATGGGTTAAACAATCCTTTAAAAGCCAAATTTCAAGTTAAAGTGCATTGTTCACGATTTAAACATATTTCTAGAGAGACAGTCAGAACACAACAGTGTGGAACGTCGTCGCGTTAAGACGCAATCTAGGGACACAATGCGCTCCGCTTAAGTGAACGCAATAGGGTAGTGTGCTACATTCAGGATATGACATATCATGCCCTCGCACTCTGGATGCAGTCACCAGAGTCACTGCGTTTGCACACAGAAAGCTCTTATGTGACACGGGGCAAAAAATCATTTAAATCTCGAGATATAATGCATGAAAAATCACAAAATGGGTCTTAAATCAAAACTAACATGTTTAGGAACACGTAGAAATAAAAAATTTGACATGAGAACATGGATTCAATAAGATTTAACATGAAGATCACATTATGACCATTGACCATTGACCAATTAATTTAAAATTAAACATTCCACATTAATAAATATCTATAAAAACATTTACCAACAAAGTCACAATAATATTTACAAATACAATGAAGAAGATAAAAATGAAAAAAAAAATCAAATGAGAATGCTCGTAATCATCTGCAAAATGAGTCTTGTTATCGTCGACATCTACATCATCGCCAACCTCGACCATTTTAGCACAATTTTGTGTAGCAAAAAGCCGACTACCTTGTCACACATCTTTTGATGTTCTCCAAAACATTTTCTATGGAACCATGCTAACGAATAAGCTCGAGTGCTATCCATCCAATGCCTGAAGAGGAAGGCAACATTAGACCAACATGTGATAATAACAATACAAAAGGCTAAAATGTCAGTTTGAAAATGTTATGCATTATTCGAACTTTCATCATTTCTTTCCTGTCAAATCAGTGAGAGTTTACAAGGCAACACACTTGCAAGATATACCTAACGACCATGAAAGTCAATTGATAGAGAATCATCAGTATGTATAATCCAAGATTCCAAATCAAACGTTACAGAAACTGTAACTATTATAGCAAAGGAGAAACATGAAATAGAAAGAAGATGATGAGCATAAAAGAGAAGAATGGTAGCTCCATGCATACAATAGACTTTGAATCAATTTTAACTTTATTTTTTTATTTTATTTATTTTGTAGATTCTCTATTGTTTTCTGCAAGATATTTACTCAGTCCAGACTCATTATAGGAGAGCTCCGTGCCTTTAGTAGGATCAAAAATCAAATTTGAAATTCCTTTTGGTTTTCTTTATTTTCATGAATTCTTGATAGTTTTCTGCAAAATTTTGACTCACCGACACTCATTTTGGTTCTAAGTGCTTGCTTGGTATTGAATTAAAAAAAATGGGGATGAGGGTAAATTAATTTGGGGATGCATTATCCACATTCTGAATTCACCGCTTGTTTGGTATTTTTAGGGTTAGAATTTTGAAGATAATTCTATTCTTTATTTAGTAGGAAACAATGTTAATGTGGGGATAGAATTTTTATTTTTACTTTTTATCGTCTTTTGATCTCTTGTCGCGTGATTAGTGTCTAGGGCCAATGACCAAGGAGTTTGGCTTGCACGATGGGTGTCCGAACTATCCCATCGAAAAAAATGGATAAGATGATTTGGGAGAAATATGAGTGTAGAAAACGGAGACAAACTATCCCACCGAAAGAGTGGGATAAACTATCCTCAATTTACCCCCACTTTTTAAGGATATCTTCAAAATACTTAAAGCATGTTTATCTCCTTTTTTTTCAGACATCAAATCTGGGATGGAGTTAACTTAACTCTTATCTCTTATTTTATCCCATATCAAATAATTATTGAGAGGTTGTTTGATATTAAAATAGATCGATGATAAATGAGGATAGTCTAGCCTCAAAGTTTTGAGGAATCTTCACTTTATCCCTAATCTATCCTAATACCAAACATGACTTAAATGTCGAACTACTCTTAGGTTATGACATCATAACCTGCCAAAGACTTCTTAAAGAATAGAGAGCAGAGAGGTTTCATGCCTTTCATTAGGCTTTCCATCTAAGGAAACTTCGACCATCATAAATTATGGCAAACAATTTTTATTTATTCCAATCAAAGGTTAAATGTCTCTCAATTAAAATTTTGAGATTTTCATCATCGTGTATCATCCCCAGTCTACCCCTAGTTAAAAAAAAAAAATCTTGGAAAGAAAAGAGATATAAAGGACCCAAACTATTTTTCTAAAGATGCAAAGCACTCTATCAAATCACACTGTACATGTTGATGCTTCATATCTTCTCTTCCGAAGTTGTCTATCCAATGACATGAGTCACTGATGGTTTACCAATTAGGCTAAGCATTTGATATAGTCTTATGGATTGTCAGCCAAATAATGCAAAGAAAAATCCAATAACCTAACATTACCAGGTAATCATATCATTGACCCACTTGAACAGTAACACAGGCCATTCTATGTTTTATTAACAGCCACAAGGAAGTCGCAAGGTGATAAATCGTTCAAGTCAATGCTATTATCATCGACCTAAATCCTTATAGCCAGTAGAAAAATGTGAATAAATGCAAAGAATGATCTATACAAAGTTACCTTTTATGCTGTCACAATAGTCGAACCACAAAGTATACACAAGTCAATGAATTGATCCATTGTGAGTTCTAACTATTGGAGAACCAAAAAAAGATGGGACAACAATAAAGAGAGATAATAAGAAGTCATTTTGCCTAAATACATGAATCCACAATTTTGGCTTTTCTCACTTGTTGATAAATTCGTCCAAACCAGGGTTCTACCTTCCCATTTTTTCAGAGTGCAACACACTCAGCCTATGTGAGGAATGGGTCGCATAGGGATGAGGGTAGACTGGATAATGGAAGGCCAGTCACCCTTGCCATTTCTCGATGACAAGGAGCCATTCTTGGTGGGGGCTAGAAAAGGCTGCCCAACCTTTTTCTGGCAAGGGAGGGTAGGGAACCTTCTCCCTCTCCGCCTTTTCTTCCCTTTGCATCGACCTCTCTCCTCCCTCACCTTTCCCCTTCGTTCGCATTGTCTCCCTCTTCTTCCTCTTTTCCCTTTCTTCCTCCTTTCCCCTTCAACAAGCAAGCCTGGCCGCCATCCCATCTCTCCCTCTCCTTCTCTTCGTGCAAGAACAGTAGGAGATCATCAGTACCTAAGGGGCAATGTGTGTGACTAGGCATGACAGGTGGTCGAGGGCGTGCGCGACCGGAAGGGTGCGGGCTCAACGGTGGCAGCGCTGCTAGGGCAGCAGAGGCATGCAGGGTGGATGCTTCTTCGGCATGTGGGCAAGGCCGATGGGAGCCGCTGGTGGTCGCTTGACCATCGTAAGGTTGGGAATCTCTTCCCCCCTCTCTATGTCGTTCAGGTTCTGCGAAGGAGGTTGTTTTCTTTGTGTTTTTGCATTAATTCTCTACTGTAACCGTGGAGCTATTGAAATGCTTGAAAAAAAATAATAGCAGGAACTTCAAAAAACAGAAAGCTAGCTATACTAGAAAGCAGTAACTAGGAAGATAACAGAATTAGAACAACACCACAACCACCAACCAAGCTTGGGGCCCACATGACTCCCGCAGAACCAACGGAGTCGAGCACCACGTGGAAGCAACCCTCAATGCACATCCCATGGCAAGGAGCTTACGGAAACCACGGAGCAACCACATGAGAATAGAGTCTCACCACACAAGCAAGGCCAACCTAGACACCCTCGATATCAGGAAGCCACACACAGAACCAACTGGACCTAAACATACCACGAGGTCGGGGCAACACACATAGACATGCACAGGGGTCACCACGAATGAATACCCAGGGAACGGAGAAAAGGAGAAAGCACTCGAGTTGGAAGCCACCCCACCCCATCCCTCAGTATGCCAACCAGGGATGGAAACTGTAACACCCCATATAAGAATATGTTAAATGGACTAGATCAATAGACTACCAACAACTTGGACTAGTCATTTTCAGAGCTCAAGTAAAAAACAGAACTTTGAAGTTAAGCATGCTTGGTTGGGAGGAGTCCCAGGATAGGTGACCTTCCTGGAAGTCTACCAACTAGCACGGTTGTTGGGCCAGTTTGCTGGTTGGGACGTCACAAATGGTACCAGAGGTTTACCCAGCCAGAAGTGCCACATAGGGCAAAGTACTATGCTATGGGAGCCACCTCTTAAGGCCATAATGGCGCAAAGTGCTGCATAGCAGGAGCCACCTCTTGAGCTTATGGGGGCTACCTCTAGAATCCTGCCTACCTGGGGTGTGACATGTGCTATATGTGAGCGGTGATAAGGACGTCACTTATATAAGGAGGGTAGATTGTAACATCTAAGAATATGTTAAATGGACTAGATCAATATACTACCAACAACTTGGACTAGTCATTTTCAGAGCTCAAGTAGGAAAAGAACTCTGAAGTTAAGCGTGCTTGGTTGGGAGTAGTCCCAGGAGGGGTGACCCTCCTGGGAAGTCCACCAACTATTACAGTTGTTGGGCCAATTTTCTGGTTGGGTTGTCACAGAAACACACTCACGCTAGTCCTCAGTCTATAGGTAAGGCTGGGGGCCCAACTTAGAGCGAGAGTGAGAACACGTCATACAAACCACAATACAACGGGAAGCACATAGCACCATGACTAGGTGCGAATTCAACAACACCATTGAAAGCTAGAGATAAGCAAGCTACAACTGTCGTGTAGGCTAGGGCAGCAGACCACACATAGAAACACGTCGTAAGAAAAATGTCGTCACAACAATAGCAACCACGCCATCACCACTAGTAGTTAAGAGTGCTCATAGGCTAATCACCTCTAGTCGGTTCCTGCCTACCCACCCGGAAGAGTGAGGCCAGTGAGCCACCACAAGAACAACAACTACGGCTTGACAAAGCTACGACCCCACGTCTGGAAATTACTATCTGGGTCTGGAACCATGTAGTGAGAGGCATTAGGCGAATGGACTGTTTGGGCTACGTTGGGAAGAAACTCCAAAACCACCTCGGCGTCCTGTCTTAGCCAAGAGAGCTCTACAAATTACTCGATGTCGCTGTCCAACCTCTGTTTTCCCCTTTGCTCCAAAGTTACTAAACTCAAGCACACTCTTAGTCTGGAGTACTCCCTCAATGGGCTCACAAGGATAGGGGTCCCAGGGAACAGTAACAACCTCTCAACGGGACATGCCCTCTAGTGCCAAGCTCTAGGCGAATAGAGAACATGTAGGGCAAGCATAACAATGAAACACGCCACAAAGATGGCTTGTAACCCACGACAAGCCTAGTAGGCATGAGGCACAGATAGGGCCACCTCTCGAGACTCTTGAGAGGGCCGTCGGCCAACACAAGCACTCACTACCCAACTAGAATCTTGGTACATTTAAGTTGATAGGGGAACCTATCGTGCTGTTAATAATCGGTTGTCCCGCCTGGCAACTATTGAACCACTCAAATATATTTATCCCTATGTTTTGGTGATAACTAAACTCATGAATATCATAAATATTTAATTATATTTTCACTCTTAAGTATCATGAATATATTTAATAATATTTTTTCAAGACATTTTATGATCAAAATATAAGAAAATTTCTATCGCTTTAAAGATATGTAAAGTTCAAGTGTCATACCAATTATTAGAAGGTTTCTACCGACTAGTGAAGAAGTTCATTTCATCATGCATCATTTGTTCACTAATTAGTATGAGTGTTCTATCGATTACTGAAGAAGCCTTCTATCGATTAGTGAACAAAAGTTTCATACCGATTACTGTTTCTGAACTTGTATCATGTTCTATTGATTAGAGAACAAAACTTCTATTAGTTAACATTTAAGTGTTCTTCCAATTGGAGAATAAATGCTTTCTATGGATTGATGTTTAAGTGTTCTCTGATTGGAGAACAAAAGTCTCTATCAATTAGAGAACAAAGATTTTATCGATTGATGTTTAAGTGTTCTTCCAATTGGCAAACAAAAGTCTCTATCAATTAGAGAGGAAGTGTTCTTCCGATTGATGTTTAAATTGTTCCGATTACTAAACAAAAGTTCAGTATCTTACCAATTGGTGTTATGAACATTCCAATTACTGAAGAAATGTTTAGTAACATATTGATTGGTATTATGAATGTTCTAATTACTGAGCAAACATTCAGTTCTCATTCCTATTGATGATCAAATGTTCACATCTAATTTAGGTTGGTTTATAAACATTCTGATTAGTGAACAATTTGTTTTAAAAACTTTGGATGCACTGATTACTAAACATATCATTCAATTGCTGTTGAATATATCGATTGGTAAACAACATGCCTTTAGCATGCAACATATTTCAAATGTCCTTTACATCTTTAAACTTATTATTCCTCACATCTTGACTATGGTAACCATGACTTTTTGTACATAACCTACATACGATAAGATATGTTCTGACTTTTCTCTTCTTGGTAGACGGAAAGAAACTTACCTAGTATAGTAGACTGTTAGCAAGAAATGTGGACTATAGGTAAAAGAGATATGGGCTGACCATCTCTCTCCCTATCATAGCATTTGTTGCCTACAGGTATACGATGCTCACATAGACACAACGTTGGACGTGCTACTGAAAACCTTGAAAACATGCATAAGCTGGAAGACTCTCCTCTATTCCAAGTATCCGGTAGACACATGAAGATAGTCGTTAGATACAAGAGAAGAAGAAGAAGAAGAAGAGTAACAATGGATATCTCAACGGTCTTCTTCAGATGCTCTATAAAGAGTTGAAGGCTTTAAAGATGAAACATAGAGCACACATATGTCAAGGCAACAAGATCTCTACTCAAGCTTTCCAAGTGCTCAAGCCTTCACTCTTTTTCATCTCTCTCTAGATGTCATTGTAAATCTAAAAGAGAGTTCCTTCCTAAGAGTTTTAGCTTCTTTCTTATCCTTTAGCTCTTAGGTTGTTGTCGAGATCATAAGCGTCAAGTTCATTTTCTCGTGGTATTAATCTCGACAGCTTGTTCTTTCTTTCCTAAGAAAGACAAGTTTGTTCATCTTCTTGCAAGAAGAGAAGACCAGCTGGTTACTGGGTGATTTGTCTAGCTAAGGGACTGTACTCAGTGTTCCCCTTGTGTAGATGGGAAGACTAGCTATGGTGTTGGGTGTTGTGTCCAGCTGAGGGACTATACTTAGTGTTCCCCTTGTGTAGAAGGGAGGACCAGCGGGTTACTGGGCATTGTATGTCCATTGGAGGATTGCACTCCAGTTAGTAAAATCCCAAGAGTTTGCTTGGGGATTGGACGTAGGGCTTCCATTGAGGAAGTTTCTGAATCAGGATAAATCTTTGTGTCCTTTTGTATGATTGTCATTTTTATTGTTGCTTATTAGTTCACTCTGCTTAATTCTCTAATTAACTCTTCTACATCAATTTTTTTGTCTTTTAAGTGTTAATTTTTGCTGCACTCATTCACCCCCCTCTATTGTGCTACCGTGGGCCAACAACAACACCACTGGGACTCGCCCACAGAGGTGTCACCTTCAGCTAATGAATGCAGTATGACAACCTATCGTGTTCCACACTTGAAGGTCCCAAGAGCAAAGCTGGCCCTAGGGTCCACACCAACACCCCAAACTAGAGCCAGAAAACTCAGATGATAACGTGTCCCCCAATATGGATGCCTTAGTAATGCGTTGGTATGGGACGACCCCTGATGCATTGGAGGAATAGAATGTGAGATGAAGCGTCCGAACACAATGTTGTGACATGAACTCGTTCAACAGGCCAATTGTGACACTAACACGTCCAACTTGGTAGATGCCTTCTCAGGTAACTTGTCGCCTAAGGTTGACACATTGCCAGTGCGAAGGAAGAACCTAGGATGCAGCATCCCAAAGGGTCATCCACACACACAACACAAGGGAGGGGAGCACGGGGAAGCTAAGGAGAACCTCCAAAAAACCCGACAGGTCCCGAACCACCCAGACCAAGAAGGGAACGAACTTCCCTACCTTCAAACAAAGAAACCAACCAGTTATGCGCTTTCTCGTGTGAATGGCCACCTCCTCCTAGTTCCATGCAAGCTCTATGACCCCATGGCACACACACAACCCTCAATCTTGCCTCAAAAACACACAAAGGGAAGAGAGGGGGAAAAGCTCTCTACGGAGGAGAGGAAAGGGGAATAAGGGGAAAAAGGAGCATCGGCTAAGACTTTAAGCCTATGGCCCCCAGAACGTGTTAGAGAGACATGCCACGTTAACAACCTTAGCACGTCCTGTTACCCTGCCAAGACACCAACACATCCACAACGATGACCGCGACAACCAGACATGTCGTATCGACACACCTGCCACTTTGACAGTTGTCAGATGACCAGAGAAGACTAATGCGTCTCGCTAATCGGGTGCGACAAGGAACACGATGGTGACTAATGTGTCACATGGCCAAGACACCTTACAAGCATTAATGTGTCGGCCCTTACTGACACCTCACTAGTGCGTCACCCATACTAGACGCGTTAGGAGCCAGTCACCCAGAATGTGGAACAGGAACTTGGTATATTACAAAAACGGTGTGTGGATAGTGGCATCGAGTCACTTGTAGAGCTCTCTTGGTTGGTTAGGGTATAGCGAAGTTTGGAGGCTGCAGTGCGGACTAGCTAGTCCATTCTCACTGCCTCACCTTGCATTGTTCTGGAGCCATGCTGGGAGGACAGGCATGAGACGGTAGTCCTTCCAGACTACAACTTGTGGTTATGTTTTGTCCATGCATCTTACTCTCATGAGAGGGGAGACTTAGAGTTGTGCTCGAGTGGTAAGAAGCCGGTGGGCGCGCTTGACCACTTACTAATGGAGGTGAGTCTGGGCTAGTGTTCTTGTCCAAACGAGGGTTTTTTGTCCATGTGTGAAGCCAAATAGCATTCACTGTGTACCTTTGTAGTTTATTTGAGACTGTGGTTGTGAGGATAATACTCTCGTGGTGCCATTGCATTTCTGTTTATTTATTTATGTTCTGCATAGTTGATATCCATCAATATCCTGTTGTATCTTATTATCTATATCTTCTCACCAAGTTGGTTGTGCTGAGTTGATTGTATTTATGATAGATCTGTGTACTTTCCACTTATTTATTAATGTCCTACTCAATTAGTTGTCATTATTCTATTATATCCTTTTAATTATGATGTTTGCTTAATTACTCCTACTCGAACCAGTGAGGGATTTATATTCTCTCCTGGGCTTCATTCCTAAAGCTCATTCCCCCTCACTTTCTCTCAGGTGTGAGCTTGTGGAAGTTAGTGTTTGAGTTCGGATGGTCATGGCAGAGTTGCTCCACTTGTGGTTAGCAGCAATAGCAATGGTTAGTGTTTCCTTTTGCATTTGCACTAGTATCTGGGACATTGTGTACTTTTCTTCTTCATAGACATACTTCTCTAGGTTCTTAGTCATTTAAACTTATTATATATCTCACTAAACATGTTTCTTAACCCTTCTGAATCTTCAGTTCCATGGGTGGCAGCACGGAAATTGAGTCCTTATTGAGTCCCGAAGGCCAAGTAGTTACAACTTATGCTTCAAAAGAAGCCTACAAAAAGGCCAAACAAGTAAACCAAAGAGTAACAATAATAGTGCCTATTTTCCATGTCCCGATGCATTTTGTTTGTTGATTTTGGGTTTTCTAAGTGACCTGTTAGGATGATGCTAGACTCTTAGCCGTGATCGGTCGAAGCTAAGTTCGTCATATTCGAAGTCCAACTTCAATTTAGTTGTGATCGGTCGAAGCTAACTTCGTCATATACGAAGCTATATACGATTTGGTCATGTTCAGTTGAAGCTAACTTCGTCATATCCGAAGTCTAACTTTGTCTTGGTTGTGATCAGTCGAAGTTAACTTCGTCATACCCGAAGTTCAACTTCATTTTAGTCGTGATCGGTCGAAGCTAACTTTGTCATATCCGAAGTCCAACTTCATTTTAGTCGTGATCGGTCGACACTAACTTCATCATATCCGAAGTCTAACTTCATTTTGGTCGTGATCATTCGTAGCTAACTTCATCATATACGAAGTCTAACTTTGTTTTGGTCGTAATTGGTCAAAGCTAACTTCATCATATTCTAAGTCCACTTCGACTGACAACGTTATATCTTGACAGTTGGAGTTGACAGTCGAAGTTGACAATCAAAGTTGATATATCGATTGCCTTGTACATCGATTGCTGACCAACATCAATTGCTAACCATTAATCGATTGTCATTAACATCGATTGCTAACCATTAATCGATTGCTCCTATCGATTACTGTCTAATAATCGATTGCTCCACCAACATCGATTGCTTCCTTAAACATCGATTACTATCTAACATTGATTGCTTCCTCAACATCGATTACTAATTAACATCGATTGCCTCTTGCAACATCGATTACTCTTGCAACATCGATTACTAACTAACATTGATTGCCTCTTTAGACATCGATTACTTCCTCAAACATCGATTACTATGTAGCATCGATTGCCTTGTTCAACATCGATTGTCTCTTTAGACATTGATTTCTTCCTCAAACAACGATTACCAACTAACATCGATTGCCTCCTTAGATATCGATTACTTCCTCAAACATCGATTACTAATGGTTTTATCCATTACCCTATATTTTAGTGTGCTTTTAATCAAACTTCCAACAATCTATTATTATTATTATTTCTATTTATTTAGGATTTAAAAATATCCATGTTGCTACACCCTCCCCCGCTTAAAAGAATTTGGTCCCCAAATTCATAATCAATCAAGTAATAGTTGCATAGTTCCTATAAATAATTTTGTATGACTCTTGTTCATTCTTTCTTTAGATTCCCATGTAGCTTCTTCTACTCCTCGTCGGCTCCATTGAACCTTAACTCTGGGTATGGCTTCATTCCTCAATTGTTGTAACTTCCGATCTAGAATCTTGACAAGTTTCTAAACGTAGGTCAAATCTTTCTTTAGCTTTAGGTCTTCAAACTATATCACATGCTCATCATCATAAACATAGTTCCTTAGCATAGATACATGGAAGACATTATGTGTTGTTGCTAGCTATGGAGGTGATGCTATTTTATAGGCTATCTCTCCCACCCTTTCAAGGATCTCAAAAGGGTCGATGAACCTTGTAATGACCGACCTCCTGGACCCCCTGTCAGGGACCCCCGAAGGTCGCGCCGCCACCCACGGATCCGAAGACCCGAAAGGGTTAGAATTTAGTCCAGTGAGATAAGCAATGAATTCAAATAACTATAACAAGAAAGTTCGTACATTAATAAAGAAATTATGTACGACATGTCCCAAATAAAAGTAATGGTACAGAAAGAAAGGTGCAATCCTTAAGGGGCATATCCCGAGGACTTGCAAAAAGGCCACTCTCAACTCACGGTACAAAGAGCACTCACGCTCACAACTCACATTGCTGGCAACTCACGGCGAACAAACTGCCACCACGACGTCCGGCAACGAACTCCTGCGACAACGAGTCCCTACTTGAAGAGAGTAGGGGGGTGAGCCTCGCGAACAAGGCTCAGTAGGGATAACCAGTCCCTTACCAGCCAGAGCAGTAGGAACTCCAACAAGCGAAGCAAAAACTACTCTACAAAATAGTAAAGCGAGAAACGCCTACCACAGAGTACTACAAAACAGCAGAAACACAGAAACGCCTCGGCCACAACCTGGGTCAGGCCAAATACGACTCCCACAGAACCAGCGGAGTCAAACACAAGCAGAAGCAACTAGAGTAATGCCACGACCCATAACCAGGGTTGGGCCAGAGCAACACAATGCAGAAGCAAACCCTCGGCACACATTTGTCAAGACAAAGGAGCTCAAAGAACACCGGAGCAACCACGTGAGACTAGAGTCTCACTACACAAGCACCAACATCCCGGACCTCCATGAGGTCGGAAAGGAACAACCAGGTGTCACCACGAGAGACACCGAGCAACCACGTGAGAAGCACCATCTCACCACAGGCACGGCCACCTCAGACCTTCACCAGGTTGAGGGCCAATAAGCAGAACCACCCTGCACCTCGAACACTCCACGAGGTCAGGGAACTACACACTCTGGTGCCACCACGGATGGCACCAAGGAACGGGCTACTGAAATAGCAGTTGGGTGCCTACACCAGGCATCCCGAGAGAACCCGCAGAGTGGAAACCACTAAACATGGTCCACGAGGCCAAACCAACCAAACCCACGGAACTAGACACGGCTAGGCTACAAACACCGTGTAAACTAGGGCAACGAGAAACCCAATCTCGGAAACAGTATGAGAAACACCGTCATAACAAGAGCAACCAAGCCACCTCCACAGGCAGCTAAGAGAGGGACACACAGTCCACCCCTCTTGCACGCTGACTACCGACTCCCGCCTACAACCTCCCCGGTAGAGTGAGGCTAGCGAGCCACAGCCAAGAACACAACCACAAACACCGCAGTCCGGCCGAACTACGGCCCCACTCTTGACCTCCCTACATGGCTCTGGAACCAATGCCAAGCGAGGCAGTGAGATGGACTAGCTGGTCCACACCAGACGAGCGCCTGAACCACCTCGGAGACTCTGACCAGCTAAGAGAGCTCTACAAACGGCTCATGCCGTTGTCCCCATTGTTTTCCCCTTCTACTCCAAGTCCGTGACTTGAGCACGCCCGCCGCCCGGAGCAACTCCCTCTGACACAAACGCGCGGGGCTAGGGTCCCAGGTAATGGTAACAACCTATCTCGCGGACAAGCCCTCAAGTGCTGAGCACCGGGCGAAAGAGAACTGGCGTGGCAACCACCAACAGAACTAGCACAACTGACTTGTAATGAAGAAAAGCCCAGCAGGCACAGGCATGCACAGCACCCCTTCCGGAAACACCCAGAAGAGCCGTCGGCCAACGCCGGCACACACGGCACGGCCCGAGAAACCATAACACACCAAACAAAATAGAAACCAACACTCTACTAATAATCGATTGGCAGTCAGACAATCGATTATTAGACAAATGCGCGCCTCCTAGCACCGCCGCTAGGACACGACCACGAAGGTGTCACCTTCAGTCACTGAACGCAGGGAGGCAACCTGTCGCGTTCCCACCAGAAGGTCCTAAGGGCATCCCCTGTACTAAGGCACACGTCGACATGCCAACCGTGGCTACGGAAAACACCCGAGGTAGACCAAGTATTGTCGCGCCCTCCTAAGTTGTCGCAATACCATCGCGACGGTCAGGGCCACTGCGACAAGACCCTATTGCGACGGGGAAGCAGGATGTGACAACAGTGCTATTGCGACAGGAAACCAAGTCATGACACCCTTGTCACGATGGCCGACCAGGCCGCGACAACAACATTGTCGCGACAGTCAACCGGGTCGCGACACGACCCTTATCGCGATGGCCAACTGCACTGTGACAAGGTCGCATCGGATTGGGGCGATGCCTTCTCTGATGTCGCGACTGCCGCACCTTCTCTGATGTCGCGACGTGCTCGGCAGTCGCGACATCAGATGGAAGGCCGACTGCCCGGATGCTACATCCCGGGGTCCCCCACACGCTACAAATATAACCACCATGGGGAGGGGAGCATGGGAAAGGATTTAAAGCATGCAAACACACAAAGAGAGTTCCAAGCTCTCGAATTGGAAAGGGCACAAGAATCCCTACCGATTAGAGGAAGCCAAACCCCCAAGAGGACTTCACGATGAGCTTGCCACCTCCTCCTCGCTCCACGACGCTCCGTCGCTCCACCACGAGCTCGCCGACGACTCCACCACGCCCAAGCCACTGAAGAAGGAGAGGGGGAACTTCTCCTCCTTGGGGAGGAGATGGAAAGGAGAAAAGCCAAAAAAGGAGGAAGGGGTGCCGTCCAAGGCTTTTAACCTTCAGCCCCAAGACACGACAGGGCGGGGCGTCGCGATATAGACCTTATCGCGACGGCCGCCCAAACCGCGACCAGAACGTGCCCATCCTGGGTGCCACGACAACCCGACAGGTCAGTCCGCCACGCCTGCCACACTGACAGGCATCAGACGACCAAAAAGTGGAAACACTGTCGCTACCCATTGATCGGGCACGACAAGAATGCGACACAGAAGGCGATCGCAATAGGGATGACTATCGCAATGGGCACCTCTGTCGCGACAAGGCCAGTCATCCCTCACCAACGAAAAGCTAGGAAAGCCCGAGATGTTACAATACATCCAACAAAAAAAAAAAAAAATCATCCTCGAAAATTAAGGGTGAAACCCGGTCGGAGAACACAACAGGTGCAAAGGGACCACTAAGTCATACCACGACTTCCTAGTGGTCACCACCATGACTCTGCCATAAAGGGAGTGCCAAACCACACATCCGACAGCTCACAGAGCGCACAACAATGGCGCTGAGCACACAAGTAGATGTCAACAACTCCACAGGCACGGCGCGCACCAAGCCGACCAGAAACACTGAAACCGCCAGTCAGAAACCACACGACTGAGCCCTCAACAGGCCACGCTGTTGAGACCAACCGGTCAGTAACTCCCTCTGTCACCAACGACTAGACAGAGGTCCCAGCTACTGACGGCAAACCGAAAAAATGGTAAGAGGTCATCCACAAGACTCCGCTGGATGGCTCCGTACATCAAGCAACAGGTAGACCCTACGGCAAGGCCAAACGAGAGCTTCTTAATGGTGACCCAAAACCAATCGAAAAACACGCATGTGGAGAACCCATGGTGAGCAAGACAGTGTCCGACGACACCACTAGATCTCACCCAGATCATCCTCGTGGTCCTACTAGGACACACAACGACTGTGGAGCCATAGAAAGCTAAAACACCGCTCACAGGCACAGGCACAGAGGCAAAACCAAAGAAGATGTCTGAGGTTGGCAAAGCCAAGCAACTCAAGACGTCGGTAAACTGCACGAGAAACGAAACAATCGCAGTGGTCGAGAACAACACCTCGACCTCAAAGGGACCCAAACCGAAGCAGGGTACCACAACAGCACACACTCGCTCCCAAGGGAGGGAGAAAAACCCAGACACGGGCCATGACCAAAGCCTGGCATACCGCCGATAGGGCTACCTAGACAAGGCAAAGCAGCCACCCCACAACGGCAACAGTACAGCCACAAGGCACGGCCAGCACAAAGCTCTCGATCAGGAAAAACAACACAACACACGGTGCTCACAAAAGCACCAGGAGCCACCCAAGGTACAACACAATGCACCAGGACTCCAGACGACACGAAAACAAACCATTCGAGCACGAGCAGAAAGTGCCACCACAAGCACCAAAACAAGCCAAATGCAACACAGTTGCACTAGCGACCGAAACAACACAAGCTAACATGAGGGACTCTCCACAAGAGACCTTCCAAAAGCCACCCGTAAGAAGCCACAAGCCTGAAAGGGCAGAATAGGCCACACCGGCCGCGAACCCTTTAGGCACAAAACACGAAGCATCGATAAAGAAACACGCTCAAGGTGCAGTACACAACCGCACCAACGGCCTGAAATGACTCAAGGCCAACAGAAAGGGACTCTCCACCAGAGACCTATTGGGTTGAGTGTGTTTTAGAATTTCCTAAAGTTGTATTTTAATGATATCCAATGAACATCACTCATACTTTGATTTTGATGATGACATATTGTGATTTTAATGATGACATATTGTGATTGTAAAGATGACATATTGTGATTTTAATGATGACATATTGTGATTTCAAAGATTATATATTGTGATTTTAATGATGCAATATTGTGATTTCAAAGATGACATATTGTGATTTCAATGATGACATATTGTGATTTCAAAGATGACATATTGTGATTTTAATGATGACATGTTGAACATGTTATACATTTTATACATATCACAATAATACTTAAACAACATATTTTTTTATGATTAATATTTCATATTTTAATGATAATATCTTGTACTAATGGCTTATGTGTTAAATTTTCAGGAATATCCAGATTTTGTCAGGCAGTGTCGACACTAGTCTCAGGCAGTGTCGACACTAGTCCCAGTCTCCAGAAGACCCAGTTGCCTGACTGGGACAGTGTGTCGACACAGTCCCAGGCAGTGTCGACACTAGTCCTAGGCAGTGTCGACACTAGTCCCAGGCAATGTCGACACAGTCCCAGGCAGTGTCGACACTAGTCTCAGTTTCCAAAAGAACAGTTTTGCAGAAATGGGACAGTGTGTCGACACACTCTGTAAGGCCCTCGAATTTCCGTCGCAGTTTTTTTTGTGTCGTGTGTGTTAATATTGTGCTTGTATATGTATGTATGTATCTAAGTATGTATTAATTAGTATACTTATGTGTGTATGTGTATAATTTAGGTATAATTAATGTATGTATTGATTGATGGTAGTGTGTGCACAATACCATATAGATATTACATGTATATATACATGATGTGCATGGGTTTCTACATGTTTTAGAGTTCTGGCCGAAGGCCAGATTAGCATCAATATCAGTAGACGTCGATGTTGTGTCGGCGTCAACCCTATGGACGCCAACACTAAGTCCAGCGTCCAGCGATGTGGATGCCAATTTCTCTGACCTGCATGCGTTGCAGAGCTGGAAATTCCGGAAGCAAGGCACCCCAACCATTAGGGAGCTGTCTCCAACGGTCTGAAAGGCCATCTTGTCACCTCCTGCGTGGGTGAGAGGTCTTTCGCTATATACAAAGTCATTTTTACAACCCTAAGCCTTCTCTTTGCCCCTTTGCAAGAGAGGAAGAAGAGAAAGGAGTGAAACCCTATTTTCGGACTATGAGAAACCCTCACCTTTGCAACCCAAAATCTGAAGTTCTGAAGCTTGATCCGGCCACCTGCTGCATCAAGGAGCTTGCTGGATCATCGAGGAAGGCATCCCCGACCTCAGATTGCACTGGAGCTTTCTCAAGAACCCGGAGGAAGGCCATCTTGGAGGCTGGTTGGGAACTTCTTGGGACAGCCCAAGGAGAGCTTCACCAAGCCTTTTGATCCCTTTGGAGTATACCTCAAAGGCAAGTACCCTACCCATAGTGTTCATGTATGTGTCTAGGATGGTTTTACCATTTTTATGTATTTTCCCTCGTGTCCTAGACCCCCAAATTCACCCCATCTTTGGAGCTCGGGTCTGTGTTTTGCACAGACATGACCTTAACGGCAATATCCCTTGCCGTTAAGATCATGCTTAGCGTCCAGCGATTGTGCCGTTAACTCCCTTTGACGGCCAAGGATTGCCGTTAAGTTCTTCAGGACAGAACAGAAAACTGTTCTCTCCTCTTATACAACTATTTTCGATGTGTTTCTCGTGATGAGGATATATTGTAGCCTTTATGTACTATGTATACTAGTGAACGTGGTGTGTGGATGGATTTTGTGCAAGGTGGTAAATGATAGAGTTTATTTATTCCATGGAAATACATGTATGATGAGTTTCTAATCTTGTCAACCCTTTGTTTGTATGATTTAGGCGAGTCTGGATGTCCTACATTTTATGGGTCATGCATGTATTAGTCAGTCTCTGTTCTGAAATTCTGAGATTTTTCTCATGCTTGTGTGAATTAGTGAAAATGTTGTTTGGGAAATAGAAATCATGCGTAGGTCATGATAAATCTTCGGTAAATCATGTATTGCCCACAAATTTCAGGAATAAATTCTATATCTCCATGCCTGTCAGGGCTCAGACAGTGAGTTGTTAAAATTGTGCTTGTGTTCAACTCCATGTTAAATCGAATTGCGGATAGCATGTGGAATTAATGTTAGATTTTCTATAATTTCGTTTTAGCTTGGAAAAATCTAAAATTTTGCATGAAAAACCCTAAACCCGAAATTAGCCTGTGGTTAAAATTTCAGGTCATTTGGACTAGTATATGATGCAATATGAATTTTCCATGTAAAAATGTGAAACTAATGCATGTCGTTGTAAAAATGATTTGATTTTGTATATAGCAACCTGATTAGTGAAATTTTCTTAGCACTAAATTTCTGTAATTGTAGTGCCATGTTAGGAAAAACAGAGAAGTGTGCATGTGAGTGAGAAAGTGAATGGAATGAGAGTGACATGTGTAAACATATATGTTAAAAACAGTAAAATGTGTAATGTGTAACTTGTGCCAAATGTGACACTGCTTCCGTAGAGGGCAGTGGAACCGTATTAGGGAAAAGTCCCCCTGAGAAGGTTCAATGTGTTGTGACCCTAAGGGCATTAGGGGGAAATCCTGGAGGTGGACAAGTACCACTGGTTAGGGTGGAGACTTGTTCTCCCGGTCTGCACAGTCCAAGAGTAGCCATTGTATTGCCTAGATGGCGTCTATGTGATGTGATGTGTTGTGTCCTTCTTTGGTGGTTTGGACTATGTGTCACGGCACTAAATGTGAATGTGAACAATGTGTAAAAGTGCATGTGTAAAGTGTGAAATATGCGAATTTGAAATTGTGTAAAAATGTGAAACCAAAATGTGAGGATGTGAGTTTGTAATCCATGTTATGACAATCTGAAATCATGCTTAAACAGTAGCTTTACTATATTATGATCATGTTTATGTATGCAAAATGCCTAGAATCCATGCTAGGGATAATTGTTAAGCATATATAAACAACTTCCATACTTGGTTGTTCATATGTTGTGATTTAATCGTTGTTGTACCTCTCATGTGTTAGATTATGGTTGCTAAAGCATGTAAAACCAGCAAGCTTAAAGCATGTAAAATGGTTACGTATATGCGTAGGAATGTGTAGATTCCATGTTAGGTATGTTTCCTTTCATGCATGCTCAGAAATTCATGATAATGGCTTTCATGTCTTAGTTGGTTGAAGGTAGATTTTATGTGAGAAATGAATAGAAAGCATGTGATAGGTGATTCTATTTTAGGAAATTTGAAAGCATAGTCCATGTGTTTAAATTGTAGATTCACTATGATAGGTTGTAAAATTTAATGTCAAGCATGCTATATGTTGTGTCTTGTGAATGTGTATGTAGAACCTACTATGATATGTGCATGTACGGTATGTGTAGAAGTACTTGCAGAGTCTTTTAGACTCACTACTTGCTTCGGCGTACAGGTGTAGTTGGTGACGAGACACTTGTGGAGGAGACGTTGGAGACCGACTCCGAGCGTGGAGATTAGAGTGTTGGAGTACTTGTGACATTTTGTGATTTTCATAGTATGTAAATTGAACATTGTACTAGCATTATCATGGAAGAATGTATAAGTATGGACATCTATGTATTTGATTTTCAGCAATTTAAATTATGTGGACTTTTAGCTCATTAAATGTTATCGAAACATGTATGTTAAATGTGGATGATGAATGAAATGAAGACAGTGGTTCTTTTACTTCCGCTACTCTGTTCTTATATTCACGTGTATCTCAGTTGAATGTCATTGTTGGGTAAATGTCCCACTGTGATGACGCTCGCTATACCGACGTGGGTTGGTATAACCGTACCGGTATAATGAGGGTCGTTGCACACTCCCTGGTGGTGTCGACACACTCCGGCTGAAACTCAAAAACGTGAATTTCTCTGGACACGTGGTTGCTTGGAAATTAGGGGATTTGACCTAGGTTTCTGTGCCCATGCACCCCAAGGCACTTTATGGACTTATGGGGCTATAAATACCCATGCTCCATGTACCCCAAAGGCAAGAGAGCCCACACACTTCCTGAAGAACCTTTTTGGCGGCTGAAAGGGGGTTTCCAGATCTTGCTCCATCTCCAGAAGTTGCAGACCATCCTTTCAAGAGGAAGGACGTGGGAATCAAGGAGAATCTCTAAAGAGAAGCTTGCTGTGCTGAGATAAGGAGCAGATCCAACTGAAGAGGAGTAGTAGAAGTAGAACTTCAACGAATTCCTTCAAGCGTCTTCAATCCAGGCTTCTGCAAGTCTTCTTCATCAAGGAACATCCAAGTCACATCTATTTCATTCATTTTCTTGGAGTGTTCATCCAGGTTTTCATTGTGTGATCTGTGTATGTGTTCTACACAGATCACTTAATTCTATTTGTTCTATTTTTATCTTTGTATTGAGATAGATCGGGCTAGATGATCTATTCTCTAACTGAGCTTGTTCTAGCAGAACTTGGATCTTTCGTGGTCCAAAGGTTTGGAGCCGTAGTGTTCCGGTGTTGAGCCGTTGTGCTCAAGTGCTTGTGAGTCGTCGTACTAATAAGTGGTTTGTGGAGTAGGTCGTCGTACTCATAAGTGGTTTGTGGAGTAGGTCATCGTACCTATCTCCTGGGTTTCTTTGAGTCGTCGTACTCAAAGGGTTTGGAGTCGTCGCGCTCCGGTTGTTTCTTGAGTCGTCGTGCTCAAGGGTGTTTGGAGTCGTCGTGCTCCAGTGTGAGTTGTACTCAAGGTTTTGAGTAGTGTGGCCTCACTGTGTGAGGGGTGGACGTAGTAGTCACTAGAGGTGATTTCCGAACCACCTAAAAATCCTCTGTGCAGTGGTTTGAATTGTGGTATGCCTTTGTATCTCGCTAGATGCATGCATAGGGATTTTGCTCACACTACTAATTGATTTGCTCACGCACACTAATCACACTTCAGAACAGTAAATTGTTTGGGTGAATTGATCTCTGATTCGAAGTAATTTTAAATTGCTTGAGCTTCCGCATTAATTGGTGTTAGATCTATTCAACCCCCTTCTAGATCTGATCCATCCACCCATCCAATCCTAACAATTGGTATCAGAGAGGGTTAATGTCTGTTACTGATCTGATTTGATTGCTTCTGTTTGATCTCTGGGTTAATTACGTGAACTGTTTGCTTGATTTTTCACTATCTCTGTGTGCTTAATCGCTCTGATTCATACATTTGGTATTAGAGAACGTTAATCACTCTAATTGTTAGATCTAATTCCTTGTTACATTGATTCACTGTGATTAGATCTAATAGTCTTTTGAGTTTTGATATAATGGCAAATCTCTTTAATTTGCATGAATTTCCTGTTGTAATTTCAGGGAAATCACCAGTCTCACTTTCATCAAGTTTGTCAAATGAAGCACAAAGAAAATGAGCAAAAGAAATTCACAAGTACTTTATGGTAAAGAAGAGACTCAATGAATCAAAAAAATCAACAATTCATAAGGTTGTGGCTCTCACTGCACATTCTAAGAGCTCGGAGCATTATGCATCATCTCCAGAAAACAAAAGTTCAAATGGGTCTACAAGATCAGGTAAATCAATTCCAAATCCATTTATGAATTCTAATTCTGATTCTGATGCAGATGAAGAAATGTCTCATGATAGATTGATTGAATTCTGTGAAAAGATGCAAAATCTTAATGAAAAGCTTAACACCAAAAATAAATACTTTAAAACATCACTACCTACCGTACCACAAGGAAACAACGCGCACGAGGGGAGCGACCAGCTCAACCTCAAGACAGCACAAGGGGAGGGACCTTCGCCACAACGGTCGCCACGGTGCGCGACACGGCACCAAGTGCCATGTGAAAGCACCACCACCCCGAGCAACCCACGGAAAGTAGAGGAAGAAGGCACATAACAGGCCTTCTCCTCACACGAAAGAGGGAACAACCACGCACAACTAGCACTCTAACAGGAGGCACAGCCAGCCGAACACCCATGGCACTCACCAGACTACCATCTAGCAGAGCACACATGGCGCGAGAAACAAAGCAAACCTCCCGACCCTGGGGTCACACGAAGTCCCACTAGCGCAGCCGGGAAACGTGAAAAATGAACAAGAAGACAACCTGGCCACCACCACAACCAGACACATGGTCAAAGTCACAACCCTTGACCGATGGCACCCAGGCAGACTGCAACACAGAAAGTCCAACCGGCAACAGTGACAGCTCATCTCCATAGAGAGAGAGCAACGACGACCAAACAAACATAGAGTAGCTTGGGGACAACCTCCACCCAAGGCGCCAAGAGCCGTTCTGGGAAAACATCACCAGAACACAGCCCAAACAAACGTCCAATAGATGGCCAACAGAGAGAACACAGAAGCCAGCAAAGGCAACACAAAGTGGTTCTGGGAGCACCTCCACCAGAACCACCAAGGCGCCGTTCTGGGAAAACCCACCAGAATGCAACGGCCATCACAACAGCAGCATACCTCAACCCTGAGGTAGCACAAGAACTGGTAGAAACAAGCCAGAACATTCCTAAGAGGAACCCTCACCAGAACAACAGCAACCAGATCTGGAAAACCGCACCAGAACATAGGGCAACCAAGCGATGCACCTCAACCTCGAGGGCAATGCAACGGCGACCAACTAAACAACAGAGACCTCAAACCAAGGAGGCAACATAGCGGAAGACTTTAACGAGCACAAAAGCAGTCCCAGAGGGAGAGGAACTCTCACTAGGACAACAACAAACAGTTCTGGGAAACATCATCAGAACACTGCAGCCAAGCGATGCACCTCAACTAGAGGGAAACGCCGCAACAACCAGAAACGAGCACAACACAGTTCTAGGGAAACCTCACTTCCACCAAAACGAGCAGAGAAGAACTCTAGGAACACCTGCCAGAGTTCACAACTAGCCAGCACAAAGCTGGCAACAACCACAGACAGGTGTCGCAGTGCTCAACCAGTGTTGCAACATGGCACACAAGCATCTTCTTAGCTCGAGCAAAGACGCCGAATGAGCAGAGCACAGCGCCCAATGGCGCAAAGGCACATAAGGCCAAACACACAGCCAACAACACATACCCCAACAACAAGGGGACATCCAACAAGGACACACCCCAACAAGAAGGGGACATCCAACAAGGACACAGCACAACAAGAAGGGGATAGCCAACAAGGCAAGGACACCTTCTACCAGTTCCACAGACCACAACCCTGCACCGGTGAAGGCCATACCACACGTAGGCTCTCTCAGCCTTCGCGACACACCCACACGGATGCGCAGGTCGACGACGAACCCAAACGCAGCACGAGCAAACCAGCAACCACGCTCAAAGCACGCACACTGTGACAACCCAACCAACAAACTGGCCCAACAACCATGCCAGTTGGTAGACTTCCCAGGAACGTCACCCATCCTGGGACTACTCCCAACTGAGCACGCTTAACATCAGAGTTCTTTTCCTGCTCGAGCTCTGAAAATGACTAGTCTGGGTTGTTGGTAGTTTACTGATTTAGTCCATTTAACATATTCTTATATGGGGTGTTACAATCTACCGCTCTTATATAAGCGACGTCCTCGTCGCTGCTCACATATAGCACACAATCAAACCCCAGGCAGGCATGATTCTAGAGGTGGCCCCCACAGGCTCAAGAGGTGGCTCCCACTATGTAGCACTTTACGCCATTATGGCCTCAAGAGGTGGCTCCCATAGATTAGCACTTTGCCCTGTGTGGCACTTAGTTCCTTCACTTCCGGAAGGGCAAGTCTCTGATACCATTTGTGACAACCCAACCAACAAACTGGCCCAACAACCGTGCCAGTTGGTAGACTTTCCAAGAAGGTCACCCATCCTGGGACTACTCCCAACTGAGCACGCTTAACTTCAGAGTTCTTTTCCTGCTAGAGCTCTGAAAATGACTAGTCCGGGTTGTTGGTAGTCTACTGATTTAGTCCATTTAACATATTCTTATATGGGGTGTTACACACACTCAGCAACAGCAGCAACACTCTCCTGCAGCTCACACTCGGACCCTGCTGGAAAGCTAGCCACCTACAACAAAGAACCAATTGCTTACACCAAACAGCAACTATACAAGGACGGGCCAGCAGCGTACTAGTACCTTACTTTGGGACAGCCATAGTTATTAACCCATTACAAATCTCTTTGGACCCTTGATCTCTGATACCATTGTAACGACCCGACCTCCCTGACCCCCACCAGGGACCCCCAAAGGATGCACCGCCACCCACGGATCGAAGACCCGAAAGGGTTAGAATTTAGTCCAGTGAGATAAGAAATGCATTCAAATAACTATGACAAGAAAGTTCGTAAATTAATAAAGAAATTATGTACAACATGTCCCAAATAAAAGTACAGGTACAGAAAGAAAGGTGCAGTCCTTAAGGGACATACCCTGAGGACTTGCAAAAAGGCCCTCTCAACTTACGGTACAAAGAGCATTCACGCTCACAACTCACACTGCTGGCAACACACGGTGAACAAACCGCCACCATGACCATCCGGCAACGAACTCCTTCGGCAGCGAGTCCCTACCTGAAGAGAGTAGGGGGGTGAGCCTCGCAAACAAGGCTCAGTAGGGATAACCAGTCCCTTACCAGCCAAAGCAACAGGAACTCCAACAAGCGGAAGCAAAACTACTCTACAAAGCAGTAAAGCAAGAAACGCCTACCATAAAGTACTACAAAGCAGCGGAAATAGAGAAATGCCTCGGCCACAACCCGGGTCAATTTGCACTCACGATCTCTACCTACTACATACACTATCTTTTGCAGGACCTTTTCTATAGAACATTAATTGCTAGTGAATAAAAGATAGTCGTCAGCATTTGAAATATTTCACAAGTACCTATGTTCATATTCGTAGCTAACATATTGGACACAGTCTAATATATCTTGGAACTTGTATATTTCAAGATAGAGGACGAAATAGTATCAGCACAAAAGATTGTCTAAATAATGTCAATGTAAAAGAAAGGCACATCGCTCTTGGAAGAAGACTTTCACATCACCCCTGAAAGAAGACACGCACGACTATCTCTCCAAGGGTAGATTCAAATAAAGATCAAGCAACGATAATCTCTCAAACAGATAGATTCAAACAGTCCAAGCAATGGCTACAAAGATGAAACCTATAAATATGAAGACAATCGCAAAGAAGGAGATGTATGAGTGTGGGAGATAACAAGCCATATATATGAAAGAAAAGAGAGACATAAGCACATACACGAGAAGAGGTGAAAAAGTTGCAAGTGTGCTGTGTTAAGCTTCCTCTCCATAGACATTGCATGGGCACTGCATTGAAGCATTGCTTGTGCATGCAATGAAGCAGTTGTTTAGAACTCACCTTGTAAAGGTTCTCTTTGTAGACTCAAGAAGTTATTCTTTAGACCAAATCTCTCTTTCTTATTCTTGTAGTCTGAAGTCCTTCTGAACTCTAGTCCTCCATATAAGGTGCTTTTCAAAAGTAATTGCACCCCTGTAGAAAGGGAAGACTTGCTGAGCAGTTTGTGTACCCCTTTAGAAGAGGGAAGGCCAAGGTTGTCTTGGTAGTCTATTCTCCTTTGTAAAGGGAAGGCTAGTTGTGGCTAGCGGCTTATATTTTCTCCTTGTGTAGAAGGGAATACCGGTAAGTACCGGTTTGTTGTATCTTTGGATAAGATAGTGAAATCCTAAGCTTGGCTTGGGGACTGGACATAGGACATCTATTGGAAGGAAGGTCCGAACAAGGATAAAACTTGTGCATCCTTTGTGGTTTGACTAACCTAACTAATGTGTGCTCTTAAATAATTGATAAATTAGCTTCGGCAATGAAAAACACCTATTCATTCCCCCTCTAGATGAAAAGCTCTATTGTCATCGATCCATAAGTGCTATCAGAGCGAGGTTTTCTTAAAGAAATCCAACGATTTCAAGAAGATGGCAGCTGAGTTTGGACAAGAAGGTCAGTCAATCAATCATCGTCCTCTCTTTAATGGACAAGATTACAACTACTGGAAGATATGCATGGAATTCTTCATCCAAAGTATAATCTTGACCTTTGGTTAGTTATAGAAGATGGTGATAAAAATCCCAGTATAGAAGATAAAACTAAATGGACTGCCAATGATAAGAAATTAATATCTAGAAATTATCGTGCCAAAAGTATTATATGTTGTGCATTATGTAAAAAGGAGTTTAATTGTATTTCAGCTCTTAAAACTACTAAAGAAATGTGGGACACTCTGAGAGTTACTTATGAAGGAGCTGACAAGGTTAAAGAAATAAGAATTGATATACTTATCACTAAATATGAACAATTCAAAATGGAAGAAAATGAATCCATAACTCAAATGCACACTAGATTTACTGATATAATAAATGGATTGAATGCATTAGGTAAGAAATTCAGTCAAGGAGAAACATTTAGGAAAATATTAAGATCAATTACCATTAATTGGACTCCTAAAGTAACTGCTATTGAAGAAGCTAATGATCTGCCAACACTGCCTATGGAAAAATTGATAGGATCCTTAATGGCTCATGAAATAAATATGGAAAGGTTAAACAAAAGTTCATCGAATAAAAGAATAACAAATGCTTTGAAAGCAGCACCACCTTTGTCTAATTGTGATGACACAGGTTCATCAACCTCTAAAGACACTGATGAATAAGAAGCATCGTTATCAAGGAGGTTACAAAGAATTCTCGCCAAGAAGAAGAAATATCAACCTAGAAAGATGTACAAAAGGAATAGAAGTAAAACAAGGGAACTAGTCTGCTACGAATGCAAACAACCTGGACCTTTCAAAATGGATTGTCCAAGATTGAAGAAGAAGGAATCAGAAGAAACTTTAAGAAATAATTGAAAGCACAACCAACAAAAATACAAGAAAATATCAAGAAAAGCAAAGGCTACAGCATGGGAAAATGAAGACTCAAGCTCAAGCTCCTCAAGTTTTGAGTCTGAAATAGAAGAAGCAAAATGTGCCTTTATGGCACATCTTGAAGAAAAGGTAATATCTGAAACCTCCTATAGTTCCTATTCAAAAACTGATGATGATGATTTAGAGAGTGCCTTTAATGAACTCTATAAAAATATAAAATAACATCAAAAGAATTAAAGAAAACAAGTAAGAGGCTTGAACAATCAAAAGAAGAAAATAAAAAAATTAATGAAAGAAATAATATCAAAAGACAAAAATATTAAGAAATTATAAGATCAAATCCATGAACTAAATATTAATATAAAAACAAATGAAACAAAAATAAAACATAGAGAAATAGAACTAATAGACACAGTCAAACTAAATGATGAATTGCATGAGTATATCATGGACCTACAAGAAGAAAGTAAAAATATAAAAGTGCAAAACAACACATTTACAAATCTTAAAAATGAAAACAAACATCTAAAAACATCTTTAAGCAAACTAACTAATGGAAAAACATCCTTAATGTTATGCCTAAATGGCTGTAGAAAAGGGAAAGAAAATTATGGTCTTGGATACATACCAAATAAAGATGACAAAAGAACGGAAAATCCTAAGGAATATCCATTACCAAAATTTGTAAAATAAACAAAAACTGAGAAAGTAAACTTTCCAACCAACCAAAAGAAAGAAAACTTCAACTACAAAACACAAGATATTGTTTGTTGTTCACATTGTAATAAACTAGGTCACTCTTGTGCTACCTGCACCACTAAGCACATGTTATGGATACCTAAACAATGTTCAACTAACTCTTCAGGACCGAAGAAAACTTGAGTACTTAAAAGGTTTTAGCAATTCTATTTTCAGGAAAGCCTTAGAGCATCTAAATGGATTTTAGATAGTGGATGCTCAAGACACATGAATGGAAACATGAAATTCTTCTCTACAATCACATCTGATAAAGGGGAAGTAATCTTTGGAAATAATCAAAAAGGAAATGTAGTTGGTCAATGAAGTATTTCAACTAAATCAAAATTCCTGATTGAAGATGTACTATGTGTTGAAGGCCTGAAGCACAATCTCCTAAGTGTAAGCCAACTACGTGACAAGGGTCATTAGATACAATTTTAGAAGATAAATGCATCATTGCCAAAGGAAGTCAGAAATTTTTTGAAGCTGTTAGACATAGAAATCTGTACATATTATACTTAGAAGAACTAAAAAGAGAAGATGTCTACCTATCAGCCAAAGATTCAAAAAACCTTGATCTATGTCATTGAAGATTGGGACATGCCAGTATTTCAGTGATAAAGAAACTTCAAAAGTATGATCTTGTGAGAGGTCTTCCAAATGTGAAGACAAACAATTCAAAGATTTATTCAACTTGTATAAAGGAAAACAAGTCAAGTCATCATTCTAGAAGAAGAACTTAGTAACAACCACCAAGCCCTTGGAATTATTACACATGGATTTCTTTGGACCCATGCGAACTACTAGTGTTGGTGGAAAACTGTACAGAAATGAGCATGATGGGTGAACTTAACTACTTTCTTGGTCTTCAAGTAAGTCAGACAGAGGATGGAACTCATATTTGTCAAGCCAAATATATAAAATAATTACTCAAAAAATTAGGCTTTGAGCAATGTAAGACCCTAAGCACACCTATGAGCTTAACCACTAAAATAGATAGTGATTCTCTTGGCAAATCTGTTGATTAAAATTCTTTAGAGGAATGATTTGATCACTACTCTATCGTACTGCCACTAGACTAGATATTATATTCAATATATGCTTATGTGCTAGATATCAAGCAAACCCTAAAGAATCTCATTTAAATGCAGTAAAATGAATTTTTCGATATTTATCTGGTACATGTAACCAAGGTCTCTGGTTTCCTAAACATTCAAATTTCAATTTAGTTGGTTATAATGATGCTGATTATGCTGGGTGTAAGCTAGATCGAAAAAGCACCAGTGGCACATGTCAATTTCTTGCAGGATGTTTAATATCATGGTCCTTCAGGAAACAAAATTCAGTAGCCTTATCTACAGCAGAAGCTGAGTACGTGGCAGCAGGAAGCTGTTGTGCACAACTTCTATGGATACAACATCAACTAGAGGATTATGGCCATAAACTAAAAAACATTCCTTTGCTGCGCGACAACACAAGTGCCATCAACTTGATCAAAAATCCCATCTAGCATTCTCGCACCAAACATATTGAGGCCAGACATCACTACATCTGAGATCATGTAAGTTCTAAAAATATTGTCATTAATTTTGTTGACACCTTACATCAATTAGCTGATACTTTTACCAAACCATTAACTGGAGACAGATTTTCAACTATTTTTAGAGAAATTTGCATGTGTAATTTATAATTAAAAAAAAATTATAATACTATAATTTTCAATACTCCTTTTACAAAAGTGACCAACTCTCGCCTGAACAAACTGAAGTCAACTCATTGTGTTGTGCTTATTCTTAACTTCATCATCCCATAGCCCTTCTTATCCCAGTTGAAGCTAATTGCTTTGTCATTTTAGTAAGATGTCTGATGTTGACGGTCAAAGTTCACTTTTTGGAATATAAATCATTTCCTTTACTCACCTCCTTTATATAAACCCGAAAAGTCGAAGACCCTACCACTCTCTACTTGATTGATGATGAGTTGTCACTCCCTTTTCGTTGACTTGACAAAAATGGGGAGAGATGTAATGATATGTAATGCAACTATATAATGTAAAGGGGAAGTCAAATTATAAGAGAAAAAGGGAGAAAACCTATGAATTCTTCATGTCTCTTATGTGTGAATATAGTTGCTTTGTAATTGCATTTTTACCTAAGTATCTGTATTTTGTCATCAACAAAAAGGGGAAGATTGTTGAACCTCTGTCCAAAATTTACGTTGAATATTTACAGATTTAATCCGTAACATATAATAGTTTTCAAGATGACAAAATGAACAGATATCTACTTATAAACAAAACTATATTTCTCTCTCTAACAAATCATATGACAAAAACTCTCAAAAGCATATTTAGACATACAAA
This sequence comes from Colocasia esculenta, assembly GCA_014218235.1. Taxonomy (NCBI): domain Eukaryota; kingdom Viridiplantae; phylum Streptophyta; class Magnoliopsida; order Alismatales; family Araceae; genus Colocasia; species Colocasia esculenta. The sequence continues at coordinate 148,411,552 of CM024757.1, forward strand.
TTATTATTCTCAAACACTTAGTATAACTTTGTTTGCAAAGAAATATACAAAGTTCACTTTGTCATATCCAAACTTAACTTCGTCATATACGAAGTAAAACACGAAGATCTTACTTTAACCGATTATGTTAAAATCATTATATACGAAGTTCACTTCATCATGACCGAAGTTCACTTTGTCATATCTGAAGTTCACTTCGTCATGTCCAAAGTTATCTTCATCATATGTGAAGTGTAACACAAAGATCATACTTTGACAGATCATGTTAAAATCATGATATACGAAGTTCACTTCGTCATGATCAAAGTCACATCATCATATCTGAAGTTAGCTTCGTCATATGCGAAGTATAACACAAAGATCTTACTTCGACTGATCATGTTAAAATCATGATATACAAAGTTCACTTCGTCATATCCAAAGTCAGGTTTGTCATATCCGAAGCTTACTTGACATGTATGAAGTTCACTTCATCATATATGTTGTATCATTTTGATTAAATAACATTATATCTTTAACAGATAATATGAAGAATATACAAATTGAATGATATCTTTCATCATTAACATTTTATATCATATCTATGACGAAGAATACTTGACTTTCTCTCAACCTGAGAGGTATTACAGCCCACTTGCTCCCAAGCAAGTCTTTCCTTTACAAAGGGGTACAAAGACCACCTACACTAGTAGGTCTTCCCTTCACAAGAGGAGTACTGTAGGGAATAAACCCCCTACGGGTTATCTAACACAGAAATGAAAACACTTGTGTGTCTGCTTAGAAGAATGAGCAAACACAGAGAATTAGAAAGGAATACAAGTAAGAACTGAAGCTCTGACTCTTTCTGAATCTAAGAGTGTGGACTGAGAAGATCTACAATTATAGAATGCGACCCAAAAAGAAAAGACTTCTAAAAACAAGGGAGCTTCGAAGTCGAGGATTGAAGTGGTAGCTCTCTTTCTCTTTTCAGTGGGTAAGCTTGTGGTGACTCTTGTTGCTTGCAATTTTTGATTGGAGTTCAGTGTGTTTTTATGGTTCAAACTTCAACTTCTATATATGAGCTTCAGAGGCTTGAACTTCCCGTTTGAAACTAACTGTTAGAAACTAGTCGTTTGAGGGATAGCCATTGATCCTTGGATGTTGACACCTTGAGAGTTCTTTTATAACCATCAGTCCATCAGTTCTTAGAGTCCCAACATCTTCAAGCTATGTAGGTAGCTTCATGACTTGATAGATAACTTCATTAATGTTCTGTAAAATCCATGCTCAAGACTGAAACCTAAGCAAGCTTCATTAATGTTCTGCAACCCTGGGAGGACAAAAAAGACACAAATACCTCAATTCTTTCGGAGGTAGGTGAGATAGAAAATATAACAACATAAAAGAGTTCTTACAAAGATGTTCAGAACAATTAAGGATAAACAGACAGTTGTATGGAGAATACATGGACTTTTCCTGAAAGTCATTGAGTTCTGACAGTGGTAGGTGAGCTCTGAAAGATATCCCATACTGCTTATACCTACCATTAAACTCTTTACCATCTGTCGAATAGAGATAGAACTATCTTTCTGACAGTGAGAGAGACAACAAGTGTAAAAAGCATATAGATTTAAAAATGACATTTAGAATGAGAGTAATATTTAAATAAGATATTTTCCCGCTAAAAAAATATTTGAAATATGATAGCAGAGGAATAATCACAAGGATCATACAAGAAAGTTATGTTCATAAGAGAACCTAAAGGAATAAAGAAGATCATTGAAATGATCAAGATTATAATTTATTGGGTTCTATAAGAAATGACAGATACATAAAAAATTATTTTAAGTACAATTACACAGATGTTGATATATGATACTTCGACTTTCAAAGAGCCGAGGTGAGATTTATACTTCAACTGTATAGAAGTCGCAGTGAGATATTGATAGATGTCAGACTTCGACTTCTAGGGAGTCGGAGTAAAACAAGTTTGTTCATCAATTGATATCACACTTCAAATTTTAAATAGTTGGGGTGAAACTGCAATAGAGAAGACTTCGACTTTTCAGAAGTCGGAGAAGGTCCGACTTCTACTGTTAAAGAGTCGGGTAAGATATTGATGACCAAACTTTCTCCATAGAAATTAATTCACTTATTTATATATTAATTTTGATGATTAACAAAACATTACTAATGAATTACTTGAGCCTTGAGGACAGGAAATAAAAGTAAAAGAAAGTTCAAGACAATCAGGTAAGACTCTCACTTCATAATTTTTCCCAAGTCATTGCATCGACTTCTATTGATAATCAGAACGATTCCTTTATAAGTTCATAACGATTTCATAAGTATTATGATCGATTTCCTTTCTGACCAAAAAGTCGTGATGTTTCAAACAAATCGATACTGTAACGATTTCTTAAAGATCTCATAACGATTCTATGACATCGCAACGATTTCTTTGGAAAGCGTAACGACTTGACCGTCGTAACAATTCTATAAGACATCGCAACGATTTCTTTTGAAAGTGTAACGACTTGTCCGTCGTAACGATTTCTTCAGTACTCGTAACAATTTCTTTTGAACTCATAACGACTTGTCTGTCGTAACGATTTCTTAAGTTCTCGTAACGATTTCTTTAGAATTCATAATGACTTGTCCGTCGTAACGATTTCTTCAGTACTCGTAACGATTTCTTTTGAACTCGTAACGACTTATCTGTCGTAACGATGTCTTAAGTTCTCGTAACGATTTTTTAGAATTCACAACAACTTTCTAGCCGTAACGATTTCTTAAGTTCTCGTAACGATTTCTTTAGAATTCACAAGGACTTTCTAGCCGTAACGACTTCTTTAGTTCTCGTAACGATTTCTTTAGAATTAACAACGACTTTCTAGCCGCAATGACTTCTTTAGTTCCCGTAACGATTTCTTTAGAATTCACAACGACTTTCTAGCCGTAACGACTTCCTTAGTTCTCGTAACGATTTCTTTACACCTCGTAACGATTTGCTTGTCGAAACGACTTCTTTAGAACTCAGAACGATTTGCTTGGTGCAACAATGTGTTAAGTGTTTCATATCGATTTCTTCAGAAATACAACGATTTGTATTTCGCAATGATTTCATAAATGCTTATAACGATTTCATTATTATAATAACGATTTGCCTATCAACTTATAACGATTTCATAAGTCATAAAGGCATCAGCTTTGTTCATATCGATTTTATTATGATATCAACACTCTTTGATATACGTTGAATAGTCAAAGTCGTATCTCGTCTGTTTGACTGCTATACATTCAATGCACTCTGAACGTATCTCTCATGCATGCAGACGATATCTTCCAGCATTGTGCTATTCTGTCTACATCTTTATTTTGACAGAAAGGAGCTTTGCTAAAACTAGTAATATCTTTTCCAAACTGTGACTAACGATCAACGACAGCCCTAGCTGTCTCCTATTTATTGTTGACATACTTGCAGATATCTGACAAGACTTATCTGTACAACGTTGGACACAAGATACAAGATATTAAAATGTTTCTCTGGCGTGTACTAAAGGATAAAAGACTGAAGATCAGAAACTTCCTTGCAGACCTGTCTAACGTACACCAGGATGAGAGACAACGGATCTTTAACGTTCAAATTTCAAGTAGAAGCTTAAATACAAGACTCAAGATTGAGAAGAAACACATACTTTTGAAGATTATTATTCTGAAAGAAAAGCATCGCCAATCCTTCAAGTCTTCTGTGATTCAAACAAGAGTGAAACTCTCCATTCCAATCCATCTTAGCTCTTTAGCTCTCAGTGTTCAAGAAGAAATTCATGTGAGAGCAAGTGTAGTCTTTGGAGAGAAACCAGTGTTAAAATTCCTTCTCTCTCGAGGCTTGTTTGCTTCAGATTGTAGATGTTTGAGCTAGTTCCTGAAGCTTGTTCTTATACTTCCTTTTATTGGTTGTGTTCCCTTCTGGGTGAAGGAAGACCTGGTGGTATCCAGGGTGGTTGTTTTTCTCTTCAGGTTGAAGGAAGACCAGTTGTGGCTGGGTGTAAGGATCCGTGAGGGGGATAGTACCCTTGATAGTGAAATCCTGAGGTATTGCTCAGGGACTGGACGTAGGTCTCCTGTGGAGAGGAGTTCCGAACCAAGATAAAAATCCTTGTGTCTTGTGATTGTGTTTTGTGTGTTTGCTGTCTCATTTCCTCTAACTCTAACCTTTGTTTAAGTTATTGTGAAATCCTTTTAGTGAACAGGTATTAATCAAAGATCAATTTTTTAATAACCCATTCACCCCCCCCCCTCTGGGCTAGCTAGCTGGGCAACAAGTGGTATCAGAGCGAGTCTCTTCGACAAAGAAGAAGATCCAATGATCTGAAGAGTAAAGATCCATGGCAGCCCAAGGTAATTTCGAAGGTCAGTCAGTCAACAGACCTCCTTTGTTTAATGGAGAAGATTATACCTATTGGAAAACAAGAATGCAGTACTTTCTACAAGGCCGCGATTATACAATATGGTCCATTGTAGAAGAAGGCGATCTTCTAGTCACCAATGCAAAGGCTCAGTGGACAGATGACGATAGAAAAAGAATCTCCTTAAACTGCAAAGCCAAGAGCATCCTTAGCTGTGCCCTCAGCAAGAAAGAATTCAACAGAGTTTCAGCCTGCAAATCCGAAATAGAAATGTGGGAAAAGCTCAGGATTACCTATGAAGGGACAGATAAGGTAAAAGAGACAATAATCGACATTCTTGTGGCTCAATATGAAAGATTCCAGATGCAGTCAGGTGAATCCATAACCCAAATGTTCAGTAGATTAACAGATATCACAAACGGATTAGCTGGATTAGGAAAAGTCTATGATGTACCAGATATGGTCAGAAAGATCCTCAGATCTCTGCCATCCTCATGGACTCCAAAGGTAACAGCCATTGAGGAAGCCAATGATCTAAAACTAATGTCATTGGAGAAGTTAATAGGATCCCTTATGGCTCATGAAATAAATATGGAGAGATTAGGAGAATCCTCCAGCAGAAAGAAGCAATCAAACGCTCTCAAGGCAAATGATGATATATCAGAAGAATCATTGGACAACAATGAAAGCAGTAAGGACAGTGATGATGAAGAAGCAATGCTGTCTCGAAGACTTCAAAGAATTCTAGCAAAGAAGAAAAAGTTTCAGCCTGGGAGAAGATTTTTCAAGAAAAATAAAGATCTCAGAAAACCAGAAGTAAAGATTCGAAGAAAGGAGAAGTGATATGCTATAATGCAAAAAGCCTGGACACATCAAGGCAGATTGTCCAATGCTTAAGAAGAATGATCACAAGAAGAAGGATAATTTCAGAAAATTCAAGAAGTATAAAAGAAGGCAATGGCAGCGCTTGGGAGAACAGCAGTGACTCAGACAGTGAGTCAAGCTCAAGCAGTGATGGAGAAGAAGCCAACCTGGCCTCATGGCCAACACCGAAGAAAAGGTAACTTCTGACTCTTCTTTTGATTCCTGTAATGATTCAGATTCTGATAATTTAGAAAGTGCCTTTAATGAACTTTATGATAAATATAAAGAAGTATCCAAATTACTTAAAGTTAGTAAGAAAAATGTAATCTGTTTAGAAAACACAATTCAGATCTAAAAACAGAAAATGAAGAATTAGAAAAACAAATACTGAACCTAAAAGAAGAAATAAATTGTTATGTGAAGACCTAAAAGCTAAGAATGAATAAATAACAAAATTGGAAAAATAGGAAAGCACATATGAATTAAGGAAAGAAGTTAAAAACTAAATGAAGAAAATAATAAACTATCAAGCACACTAGAGAAATTTACCAATGGTAAAAACCTCTAATATTAAAAGGTGCTAGAAGAGCAGGTAAGAAGAAAAATGGGTTAGGATATACACCCCCAGATAATGAAGAAACCATAGTCTACCCTAAAACATATCCAACACCAAAGTTTATACCTGAACAAGATATAGCATATAAAGCTGAGTTCAAGTATATAGAAAAGGTAACAAAATTGTCCTGCTGTGATCACTGCAACAAATTAGGACATATCGCAATAACATGCCCAACAAAACATAAAAAATGGATAATAAAAGGTAAAATTAATGATACTAACCCATCAGGACCCAAAAGAAACTTGGGTACCTAAAACTTAATGTTTAAATTTCAGGGAAACTCAAAAGCATCCAAATGGTACTTGGACAGTGGATGCTCAAGACACATGTCAGGAAACCAGAAGTTCTTTGTCAATCTCCAAGATGAAGAGGAACAGTTACTTATGGAGATAATGGAAAAGGCACAGTGATAGGAAGTGGGTCCGTGAACATCAAAGGAAAATCAGTTATTGAAGATGTAATGCTAGTCAAAGGATTAAAGCACAATCTCATCAGCATCAGCCAGTTGTGTGACAAAGGCCATCAGATTCAGTTCCAAGAATCAAAGTGCAGTATATTAAAGGATGGAGCAGTCATATTTGAAGTATATAGAAAGAAACTTGTATGTTCTCTATCTCGAGGAACTCAATTGTATGTTCTCTATCTCGAGGAACTCAATGATCAAGATGTCTGTTTGGCAGCCAGCAAAGATCAATCAACAGAGCTGTGGCACAGAAGACTGGGCCACTGCAGCTTGGATGGATTGAACAAGCTCAGAAAGAGAAATCTAGTGGAAGGATTGCCAAAGGTCAACTCAAAAATGGATAGCATCTGCAGACCTTGTGCAAGAGGAAAGCACACCAAGAGCTCTTTCAAATCAAAGACAGTAGTGACCACCTCAAAGCCATTAGAATTACTTCATATGGATCTATTTGGGCCAATGAGGACTACCAGTCTCGGAGGAAAGAATTTTGGATTTGTTATAGTTGATGATTACTCAAGATTTACTTGGGTATCCTTTTAGAGCACAAAGATGACACCTTTGATAATTTTGTCAGCTTCAGCAAGAAAGTTCAGAAAGATCAGAAGTTCACCATTATCTATCCGATCAGATCATGGTGGTGAGTTTCAGAATGAAAATTTTGCAAAGTTCTGTAATGATCAAGGAATTGAGCACAACTTCTCAGCACCAAGACACCTCAACAGAATGGAATTGCTGAGAGAAAAATAGAACTCTTTGGATATGGCAAGAACCATGTTATCAGAATATGACTTGCCAAGATATTTTTGGGCCGAAGCCATCAACACTGCAAGCTATATCATTAATAGGGTAATGATCAGGCCAATTCTGAAGAAGACTGCTTATGAACTCTACAAGGGAAAGAAACCAAAGATCAGTCACTTCAAAATATTTGGATGTCCTTGTTTCATCCACACAATGGAAAAAGGGACATTGGTAAGTTAGATGCCAAATCAGATGAAGGCATCTTTATGGGGTACACTTCTAAACCCAAAGTTATAGAGTTTTCAATAAACGCTCATTATTAATTGAACAATCTGTGCATTATTTTTGATGAATCTAACCCCTCCTTGAAAAGGAAGAAATTAGTGACATTGATGATGCAGATGACTTGTCCGAAAATTAAAGAATACCTCAATTGAGGACAAGGAAGATCCACCTCTGGAAGAACTGCAGCAGACTGAAATTCAACATGAAACCTTCCAAAGAATGGAGACATAAGAAAGATCACCCTCCTGAGAATATTATTGGTGATCCATCCGTAGGGGTAAGAACAAGAGGTAATGTAATCCCTTGTGATTATTTAGCCTTTGTTTCTCAAATAGAGCCTAAGACAGTCAATGAAGCTTTAACCGATGAATCATGGATAATAGCCATGCAAGATGAACTAAATCAGTTCAAGAGAAACCAAGTATGGTCACTTGTTCCTAGACCATCCAATCATTCAGTTATTGGCACCAAGTGGGTGTTCAGAAATAAACTGGATGAGTCTGGAGTAATCTTAAGGAACAAGGCCAGACTGGTAGCTCAAGGCTATTCCCAAGAGGAAGGCATAGATTTGATGAAACCTATGCACCTGTGGCTAGACTTGAGGCTATTAGGATTTTACTTGCTTATGCATCTGCATTAGATTTAAAATTGTTTCAAATGGATGTCAAATCAGCCTTTTTAAATGGATTTATCAAAGAGGAAGTGTATGTTGAACAACCTCCAGGTTTTGATGACACCGAATTTCCAAATCATGTATTTAAACTCCATAAGGCTCTATATGGTTTAAAGCAAGCACCTAGAGCCTGGTATGAGAGGCTCAGTACTTTCTTATTAGATCATGGTTTCACTAGAGGTCAAGTAGATAGTACATTATTTATAAAATCTAAAGTCAAACATATACTTCTTGTGCAAATATATGTAGATGATATTATTTTTGGATCTACTGATGAATCTCTTTGCAAGTACTTTGAAAAGCTTATGCAGGGAAATTTGAAATGAGTATGATGGAGAGCTAAACTACTTCCTTGGATTACAAATCAAGCAAGGGAAGGAAGCACCCACATCTGTCAAGCCAAGTACACAAAGAGCTATTAAAGAAATTTGGTTTTGAAGGTGCGAAGCCACTGTCACGCCAATGAGCACATCAACCAGAATGGACAGTGATCAAAATGGTAAAAAGGTAGACCAAAAGAACTATAGAGGCATGATAGGGTCATTACTTTACTTAACAGCAAGTAGACCAGACATTTTATTTAGTGTATGCATGTGTGCTAGATATCAAGCAGACCCTAGAGAGTCTCATTTAATTTCTGTGAAAAGAATATTAGTATTTAGCTAGAACTCATGATTTAGGTCTTTGGTATCCAAAATCTTGTGAAATAAAATTAGTAGGATATTCTGATGCTGATTATGCTGGATGCAAAGTAGATAGGAAGAGCACCAGTGGTTGTTGTCAGTTTCTTGCAGGATGTCTGATATCTTGGTCCTCCAAGAAACAAAATTCACAGCTGAGGCAGAATATGTTGCTGTGTTGGAAGTTGCTGCACACAACTCCTATGGATAAAGCAACAACTTGAGGATTTCGGCATTCATATCAAGTCAATTCCACTACTGTGTGATAATACAAGTGCCATCAACCTCACCAAGAATCCAGTGCAACACTCAAGGACTAAACATATTGAGGTTAGATATCACTTCATTCGAGATCATGTAGCTAGTGGTAACTTAGAAATTTCTTTTATAGATACAATGGTCAACTAGCAGATATCTTCAAAAAAGCCCTACCTGAAGAGAGATTTACATCTCTTAGAAGGGAATTAGGGATGTGCAATTTGTGAAAAGATTTCTGTATTTAAATGGCATATAATTTTTTCAGATTAAATGAAATTTTCTCTCTCTTCCCTGACTTAAGCAAAACTCAGCTTATTTACTCTTCCTTGACCGTTGTTGTGTTAAAGCAGTTTGACTCGTCAAACCCTTTTGTCGCCTTCTGTCTGCCGTTGCCATCTTTTGGCGCTTCCTGTTTTCAATAAAGTAATTTTAATTAGTCAAATCATTCTGGAACGACTCATCTTCCACCTTTACCCTTTCTCTTTTATCTGTTCGCCCAAAGCCGATGCCCTAACGATTCCGCATCGACTCTCTGCAAGATTTGAAGCTTTCTCTTCTTCCCGCGAAGAATCCCTCGAGGGCTTCCATCTCTTCCATCATCTCCCTTCTCCAGAACCGTTTCTTCTCTCAACCCATGGCCACTCGTGATCTCCGGAAGTGTAGGGGCTACAGTGCTGAGTACCTGTCCGCAGAGCAGCAGGAAAGATTCACCTTCGTGAAGACGAAGATTTGCGGAAACAAGGTAGTGGATGTTCAGAATCTAGAGAAGAATGGCATGAGCAGTTTAGTAGAAGCTTTGAGAAGGATGCAGTGGATGGATGTTGCCACTTTCTCCGAGTAAGTTATCCCGACCTGGTGAAGCCTTTTTCGTTTGTCTGAAGTCAGAGGCGGATGGGTCCCTTGTCTCCTCTGTTAAGGGTATCCAAATTAAGGTAGACCATGAACTCCTGCACACGTTGTTTGGAGTGAAGACATCTGGACATAGTGGGTTTCACACCGTGAACGATGAAGCAAAGGGTCTTGGCATTATAGGTCCAGGTTTCAGGCTGAAAGACGAAAATTAGATATCAATCAATGTTGCATTCAACCGTCTACTCCATTTCATTATCTGCCAAATTGTGGTTCCCCGAGTGCTACTTTCTCATCTTACACTAGGTAGATTCGATATGATTTTTGGGTAATCCAGAATAAGGAGATTAACTTGGCCGCAGTCATGTTGGAGAGAATGAAGTTTGCTAGTGCTCAAATCTGGGATACAAAAGCAAAATGAATGTATCCTTGCCCTACGCTCATCTCCTAACCAAGATTTTCAAGCATTTTGGAGTTGATTTATCTGGAGCTGTTGTGGAAAAGATGGGCCAGTCTATAAGGTCCAGGAACCTTAAAAAAAGTGGTTTTTCAGTGCAGAATGGATATGGACCAAGACCTCTGTGGCAGAGGGAGAGGCCATCATCGGAGTTGTCCAGAGATTCAAGAAGAAGCAGCATCCTCCATAGTTTTAGAGGTAAGATCAGCAGCAGTAGAGTCAGCAGCAGCAGCACCCTCAGTGGAACTCCAAGCAGAGATTTCAAGATCACCTATTATAGAAGTTGAATCTCATCCTCCAGAAGTTCAAATGGAAGAAGCTGTAGCAGGTGTGGCAGATCCTTTGCCCACCTCAATAGTTGCCTCTATTTTAAGAGATGTTTTGGACTCTCTTCCCTCCACCTCATTACTTCAGAAACAGGTGACTTGATGAAGAAGAAGCTATGGCACCAGGCCATACAGAAAATTTGACTGAATCAGTTGTCAGTGTTGAGGTGCAAGCAGCTACTCAACAAGAAGTGATTTTGGAAGATGTTCCCAGCCACGGGAACAATATGCTAGTGAATCAAAATTGTCAGAATCCGTGGCAGAAGGCCACTCTGAGAAAATTGTTTTGGAGGAAGCTCCTGCCCAGGGGAGCTAGAAAATGTTGATCTCCATGCTCCTATTCAGGGGGAGCAAACTGGCAATGAGAACCATTGATAGAAAATGCTCCTGAGACAGATGCACCATCTCAGAAAAATCCTCCTCCGGCCAGCGCTCCTGTAAGTGAAGAACCAAGTGCAAGCCATGTACATATTGAGGAGCTTGTCACTCATAGAGAGCAAACAAAAGAGATGGTTCACAGAAGGTCAAGAAAGAGCCACAGAAAAGTAAATCTGAAGCCAGTTATGGAATTGTTGAAGGCTCAAGGAGATATTTTATCATCAGTTCAGACCAGTGTGCAAGGCATTCTGACCAGTCAAGCTTCAACCACCTCTGAGCTATCTTCAGTCCGAAATGCTATGAAGGGTTCAACAAGGAAATGTCTGATATGAAGTCATGCTTGCTACTCTTTCAAGGTCAAGTGGTTTTTCTCTACTCGCAGCTACTCAGCATATCAGCAGCTGTTCCTCGCCACCAGGGCCTCCAGCTCAAGAGTCTCAGCCAGCAGGCCTTCAGCTCAAGCATCAGGGCCACCAGGGCCATCAGTGCCAGCATCAGGGCCATCTGGGCCGTCTGCAGTTGTCAGAGAGGGTCATGCAAAAGGGAAAGAGCCCATTGAAGCTACCAAGGCCCCTGACACTTTCTTCTCTCTTGCAACTCAACCCTCTCCTCACCTTCATCTCCTTCTACAGCCCCTCCAGCACCACCACTCTCAAACACCCTATGCCTCGCACCCAACCTCTTCCTCTCTCATTTCATCTCAACCTTCTTTCTCTCCCACTCCCTGTCACCTCAGCTCCATCATCATTCTCACCTTCTTCACCTCTCACTCACACCACTCCAGTTCGCCCGTCTACATCCTTCAATCCAAACACCTCTTCTATCCTCCTACTCCTCCTTCCTCTGTCACCTTCATTCAGGAAAAACCTCAACTTCTTGGTGTCTTTGACACTAATATTCCGGATGATTTTGAGAGAAATACCCTCCTCACATTCTCTCCACTGCCACTCATATCCACAAGACTGATCCTCCCAGTCCTGCCAAGAAAAAGAGGAAACATTCATCCTCTGTCAGCATCCCCTCCTCACCATTATTTCCTCCTCTTTGGTACTCTCTTACCCTCGAACCTCAGAGAAGACCTATCTATAGGGAATACCTTCAAAAATGCATCCTCTCCACCGTCTATGGTATTCCTTTTTTCAACCTCTCTGAGCATTTAAACATTGTTCTTCCTTTTATCTAGCTGTCCCACCCTAAAAATCCAAAATCTTTGAGGGCACTAAGTTCAAGACTGAAGATCAGTGGGCCAATGTCAAGGGCAGCAAAGCTCAGTACACCAAATACTTGACTGCCAGGGCAGAATCCCTTACCCATAGAGCTCACCCACTCACGCTTTCTGAGTGGTTTACTCTTTAGCATAAAAACTCTTAGGGACCTTTCATTTTGAAAGAGATCAGAATTGCCAAGAACTTCCAGCTGTACAGTGATTTCTGCTACTTGAACAAGCTGCCTGAATTCTAGTTCTACCAATTTCATTCAGCCATAGTGATGCTGAGATCAGAACATCCAATAAATCTTCCCCTCACAGTGGATTTTGCCGATCTCAAAGTTGACTCTCCAGTTCTTCTACCGAAGCTACACTCCTTAGTGTTTGACTCAGATGCAGGCTCCCATGCCTTTGATATGTTTGCTAAGAGATGGGCAGAATGTCAGCTAAGCAGGGTAGAATGCCTTCCTTTTTGCGGTTTATCTTCAGAGAATACCACTCTGGCCGCATTTCCTCTCAAGTTTTGGCTCCACTCATCTCTGAGTGTAGAGGCTTTCTCCCACCATATGAGAAACGCTCTACAAGGAATCCCATCTTCAGTTGCAAGCCATCAACAGTTCCTTGGTCCATCAAGCTAAGCCTATTCTATCAGCCGAAGCCTTCATGGATCTCAACTCCATAAATCCCATTCAAGAGATCTATGTTCAGTGGGCAGCCAGATATACTGCCTTCTATGCTCTGAAGCAGGATCTACTTGATCAGAAGATTTTCTATCCAATCTCTCTGGATAGATTTCTCCATCGTGCCAGCTTTCTAAAGAGCACCTACTTCCAATTCATACTGGATAAAGATCAGTATGAAGAATTCCTGGCAGAGCAGCGGCAGCTTTACATTCAAAGGATCTCTCCAGCCATGGGTTCTTCTTTCTCAGTTGCTCCTGTGTTTTCCGCCAGACTTTTGAAGATATGGAGATCAAGGCATGGACTGTTATTTCCCAGCATGCCTCCCTTTTGTCTCCTATGTATTATCTTACTCCTAATTAATACAAAGCTTTCTCTCTTCTTTGTCTCATAAACTATCTTTTTGCTTATTGACAAAAAGGGGAGAAAACTAATGCAACTCTGAAAAACATGTTGTTTTCTTTATGTTGTTTAGTATATTTTGTCATCATCAAAAAGGGGAGATTGATGACCAAACTTTCTCCATATAATTAATTCACTTATTTATATATTAATTTTGATGATTAACAAAACATTACTAATGAATTACTTGAGTCTTGAGGACAGAAATAAATGTAAAAGAAAGTTCAAGACAATCAGGTAAGACTCTCACTTCATAATTTTTCCCAAGTCATTGCATCGACTTCTATTGATAATCAGAATTTCATTTCATAAGTTCATAACGATTTCATAAGTATATGATCGATTTCCTTTCTGACCAAAAGTCGTGATGTTTCAAACAAATCGATACCGTAACGATTTTCTAAGATCTCATAACGATTCTATGACATCGCAACGATTTCTTTGGAAAGTGTAACGACTTGACCGTCGTAACGATTCTATAAGACATCGCAACGATTTCTTTTGAAAGCGTAACGACTTGTCCGTCGTAACGATTTCTTCAGTACTCGTAACGATTTCTTTTGAACTCGTAACGACTTGTCTGTCGTAATGATTTCTTAAGTTCTCGTAGCGATTTCTTCAGAATTCATAACGACTTGTCCGTCGTAACGATTTCTTCAGTACTCGTAACAATTTCTTTTGAGCTCGTAACGACTTTTCTGTCATAACGATGTCTTAAGTTCTCGTAACGATTTCTTTAGAATTCACAATGACTTTCTAGCCGTAACGATTTCTTAAGTTCTCGTAACGATTTCTTTAGAATTCACAACGACTTTCTAGCCGTAACGACTTCTTTAGTTCTCGTAACGATTTCTTTAGAATTCACAACGACTTTCTAGCCGTAACGACTTCTTTAGTTCTCATAACGATTTCTTTAGAATTCACAACGACTTTATAGCCATAACGACTTCCTTAGTTCTCATAACGATTTCTTTAGACCTCTTAACGATTTGCTTGTCGAAACGATTTCTTTAGAACTCAGAACGATTTGCTTGGTGCAACAATGTGTTAAGTGTTTCATATCGATTTCTTCAGAATACAACGATTTGTATTTCGCAACGATTTCATAAATGCTTATAACAATTTCATTATTATATAACGATTTGCATATCAACTTATAACGATTTCATAAGTCATAAAGGCATCAGCTTTGTTCATATCGATTTTATTATAATATCAACACTCTTTGATATATGTTGAATAGTCAAAGTCGTATCTCGTCTGTTTGACTGCTATACATTCAATGCACTCTGAACGTATCTCTCATGCATGCAGACGATATCTTCCAGCATTGTGCTATTCTATCTACATCTTTATTTTGACAGAAAGGAGCTTTGCTAAAACTAGCAATATCTTTTCCAAACTGTGACTAACGATCAACGACAGCCCTAGCTGTCTCCTATTTATTGTTGACATACTTGTAGATATCTGACAAGACTTATCTGTACAACGTTGGACACAAGATACAAGATATTAAAATGTTTCTCTGGCGTGTACTAAAGCATAAAGACTGAAGATCAAAAACTTCCTTGCAGACCTGTCTAATGTACACCAGGATGAGAGACAACGGATCTTTAACGTTCAAATTTCAAGAAGAAGCTTAAATACAACTCTCAAGACTGAGAAGAAACACATACTTTTGAAGATTATTATTTTGAAAGAAAAGCATCGCCAATCCTTCAAGTCTTCTGTGATTCAAACAAGAGCGAAACTCTCCATTCCAATCCATCTTAGCTCTTTAGCTCTTAGTGTTCAAGAAGAAATTCCTGTGAGAGCAAGTGTAGTCTTTGGAGAGAAACCAGTGTTAAAATTCCTTCTCTCTCGAGACTTGTTTGCTTCAGATTGTAGCTGTTTGAGCTAGTTCCTGAAGCTTGTTCTTATACTTCCTTTTATTGGTTGTGTTCCCTTCTGGGTGAAGGAAGACCTGGTGGTATCCAGGGTGGTTGTTTTTCCCTTCAGGTTGAAGGAAGACCAGTTGTGGCTGGGTGTAAGGATCCGTGAGGGGGATAGTACCCTTGATAGTGAAATCCTGAGGTATTGCTCAGGGACTAGACGTAGGTCTCCTGTGGAGAGGAGTTCCGAACCAGGATAAAAATCCTTGTGTCTTGTGATTGTGTTTTGTGTGTTTGCTGTCTCATTTCCTCTAACTCTAACCTTTGTTTAAGTTGTTGTGAAATCATTTTAGTGAATAGGTATTAATCAAAGATCAATTCTTTAATAACCCATTCACCCCCCCCCCCCCCTCTGGGCTAGCTAGCTGGCAACAGATATAAACAATAAGACTTCAACTTCGACAAAGTCGGAGTAAGGTACAGTCAACATGACTTCGCCTTTTAAGGATTTGGAGTAAGGTCAGACTTCGACTATTAAAGAGTCGGAGTAAGGGCCAGTTGATAAGTAATCGGTACTAGGACTCCGACTTTTTGAGAGTCGGAGTTATACTATATTTTGACTTCTCCAAAGTCAGAGTACGACCTGTTTGTTCATCAATTGGTACAATACTTCGACTTTTCTAAAGTCAGAGTCTTCG
The DNA here is from genome assembly GCA_014218235.1 of Colocasia esculenta. Taxonomy (NCBI): domain Eukaryota; kingdom Viridiplantae; phylum Streptophyta; class Magnoliopsida; order Alismatales; family Araceae; genus Colocasia; species Colocasia esculenta. The sequence continues at coordinate 148,427,391 of CM024757.1, forward strand.
ACTTGTCTAGAATTGGAGTCAATATGATATACAATATACACTGTGGACTTAGAGAAAAAAATCATTACAGGTGTGACAATGTTGATACTTAGATTTTGTGTGTGCATAATTTTGGCTAAGATAAGTACAATTATTATATATTAGAGCCTTGTATTGTCATATTAATTTTCATAAATTGTAGTATAAGTGAATAAATTGATTTAGAAGATATTACAAGTGTGACAATGTTACAAGATATAGTACATTACAAGTGTGACAATGTTGATACTTAGATTTTGTGTGTGCATAAATTTTGGCTAAGATATAGTACAATTATATATGAGAGCCTTTGTATTGTCATATTAATTTTCATAAATTGTAGTATAAGTGAATAAATTGATTTAGAAGATATTAAAAAAAAATTTATAGAAAAAATATTATGAATAAATGTTTAGCAATATTTTTAAGGATAGTTGCTCAACATGCAGAAAAGATCATCTAACATCTTCCATAAGAACATCCATATTGTCGTCTGATAGATCTACACTCACGATCACTACCTACTACATACACTAGTTATTGCAGAACCTTTTCTACAAAGCATTAATTGCTAGTGAATAAAAAGATATCCGCCAACGTTTGAATTATCTCACAAGTACCTATGTTCATATCTGTAGCTAACATACTGGACCCAGTCTAGTATATCTTGGAACTTGTATATTTTAGGATAAAGGACGAAATAGCATCAACCCAAAAGACTATCTGAACAATGTGAATGTCAAAGGCATGCACTTCTCTCTTGGAAGAAGACTTGCATGTCGCCCCTGAAAGAAATGTGCACGACTATCTCTCTAACGGTAGATTCAAATAAAGATCAAGCAACGACTTTCTCTCCAATGGATTGATTCAAATAGTCCAAGCAATGACTATAAAGATGAAACCTATCGTAACATCCCATTACCTTTCGGGGTTAGCCCTCCCGACTGTGGTCGCAACATAGCGACCCGTCGCGTTCTGAACGCAACATAGTTGACCGTCGCGTTCTGGTTGGGAACACGTCAGCCGCCCATGTCGTGACAGGACCCTAACAACAGACTGTCTCCTTGTCATCTTGCTATCGGGACAGTTGCACCACGTGTCAAAGTGCATGCATGAACGCGACACAGTTGGCTTTCGCGATCTTGCTGTCAGTTTTGCATGCACGTCGATTGGGTGGTTGACTGGCTGACTGTTCCAGATCGCAACGCAGGTGGGTGTCGCATTAGCATTGGGAATGCGACGCCCAGGTCCGTCACGTTCTTACTGTCTACGTTTAAGTGTTTCTTTCCGAGAGCAAAAGCCCAATTTGCCTCTTTGCTCTGTGTTTTCTTCCTCCGGCAATCTCCCCTTTGTGTGTGCTCCATGGGAGCTTGGGGAGGAGGCTTGTGGCTCATCTTGGTATGTGTTGGTTGTGCTTGTGAGGGTTGTGTAATTATTGGATCTATTGCATGGTTGTGTGTGTGTTTGTGCTTCTTCCTCATCTTCCCCTTCTTCTTCTTGCATGGTGGTTCTTCTTCTCTTGGTGCATGAAGGAGGAGGTCGAGCTCGGTTAGTGGGCGGCACTTGGAGCGTTGGAGCTGGGAGGTGGAGGGTTGCTAGCCTACGAGAAGGCCCATCTTGGGTGGATTTTCATATTGAGGTAGGGACCCCCCAAACCATCCCCTAGTTCTCCATGCTAGGGCCAAACCCCTCCCTTCTAAGCATAGAATCATGCTAGGTGTTTCTTGGTTACTTATGATCCATGTATGAGGTTTACATGATGAGGTTGCATGTTTTCATGCTTGGAATGGGGTGTTCATGAAGAGTGCTTCATGTGGTGCATATGAGGTTATGTGAGAGTAGTTGGCTTTTCCTTGCATGCATATGGGTTGTTTGGGGTGGTTTGGATGTTATTGACTTTTTTTCATCGTCTCCATGATCCCCTCCCCCTGATGTTCCATTTTGGGTGCTTTGAGGTGGTGGCTGATGCCTTGTTTAGGCACTCAGTTGTGGTCGCAACGGGCTTCCCAATCGCGACCAGGTCGCGACCTATCGGTGTGTCACAATCTCTTGAACGCGCCCCAGATCCGACCACGTCTTGTTAATGTGACGGGTACGTGGCCAACGTTCAGGTGTTCGGGGTCTTGGCAGATCGAGATCGGGATAGGGTACGTGTCACGTTCTGAAGACTCAGGCTTGTTGCGGCCCTCTTAGCCAGTGCAGTATTGTCGCGACGCGCTTACGGGTCGCCTTCCGTTTTCCTTGTCGCGACAGGCAGAACCGTCGCGTTCTGGTCGTGACTAGTCGATACGTCACCTCTCTGACTAAGAGCTGACTGTCGACCTATTGTGTTTCCACTTCCACTGCGACTCCATTTTCTTGGCACCTGTGTTGTTCCTAGTGCAGTGCTACTCTAGTCTCTTCATTCGGTGATAGGCACTTGAGGGCTTGTCCATGAGACAGGTTGTGACCGTTGCCTGGGACCCCCAGCCCTGCGCGTCTGTTAGAGGGAGTTCTTTGGGCGGCGGGCGTGCTCAAGTCACAGACTTGGAGCAGAAGGGGAAAACGGTGGGGACATCGGCGTGGAGTCGTTTGTAGAGCTCTCTTAGCTGGTCTGGTTCTCCGAGGTAGTGTGGTGCTCTTACGATGCGGACCAGCTAGTCCTTTCTCACTACCTCACTCTACGTTGTTTTGGAACCATTTAGAGGGGTCAGGCGTAGGACTGTAGTCCGGCCAGACTACGACAGTTGTGTTTGTTCTTAGTTCCGCATCTCACTCTGACGGGAGGTGCTAGACATGGACCGTTGGTCGAGGGTAAGGTGCATGGCTCACCTGACCGGCTGACTAGTGTAGCGTTCTGTTGCTAGTGTGTTTGTGCAGGCAATTTCTAATGTCTGTGTTTACAGCTGGGTTCTTGTGGTGCCATGGTGTCCACGGGTTTTTCTTATTCCGCTGAGTAGCTTAGACCAACGACTGTGTAGTTTCTTTCACGCTTCTGCACTTGACTCTGTTTAGTAGAATAGATTTTACTGCTTTATTTAATTATTTCACATTAGTTCTATTCTGCTGTTAGAACTAGTGGGAGATTGGTAGTCCCTACTGGGCTTCTTTGTAAAGCTCACTCCCTGTTTTGTAGGTGAGACTTCACAGCAGCTCCCTCCGCGGCGGACTAAGGAGATGGGCCCGCAGTAGTTGGCGTCTCTAGTGGCAGTGTTCCCCCAACAGTTGTACTTCACCCTTGGGGTATGCCCCTAAGGAACGTGTTCTTTCGCATTTATTTCAGCACTTGTACTTTATTTACTTTGGGACTGTAGTAGACTGTTACATAGTATTGAACACTCTTCGTTCACTTGTGGTGCACTTTAGTATGTTTGTTGTTATTTATTTATGTTACATATCTTGTTAGACCGATCCGTTAGCCCTTCCGGGTCTTCGAACTCGTGGGCAGCGGTGCCGGTGTTCGGATCCTTGGTGAGAATCGGGGATTCGGGCACCGGGGCTGTTACAGTGGTATCAGAGCTCAAGGATCTATCAAGATTTGTAGTGGAAATAAGTAATGATGTAAAGTTCCTTAGGAAGTAAAAGTAAACACTACTAGCCGCTGGAGTTTTATCTGTTAACTGCTTATTGTGTCTGTTTTGCAGAACATGCGTCCACGCACTCGCAGGCTGGTTCGTGAGCTGGTGGAGCATCAGGAGTTCGAGTCGGACGGGTCGATTGCAGCCGAGCATGTGCCGATTGATGCTCAACCCCAGCAGTTCGAGCAGCCTGTGGACCCGTTGCGGCAGGGCGTTCCGTTGCGGCAGGGAGAGCCACAGTAGCAGCAATAGCCACAGCAGTAATAGCAGTGGTTTCCGCCCCAGCCCCCTCCAGCCATCATGAAGCAGTGGTGGAGAGCAATGTTCCAGGGTCCGTGGCAGTACCCACAGTGCCAGCAGTACTTGCAGTACCCCAGTACCCTCAGTACCAGCCATACCAGCAAATGCCAGCTAGAGGACAACAATTTGCAAGGATGGTAGCAGAGGAGAAGCCACCACCGACCCCGCAGGCAGCACCTGTTCAGCCAGAGGTACCCCCCGTGGTACGGCAGCAGACTCCAGTTGCAGCGGCAGTACCTGAGGACCGCACGATGCTTCTGGAGAGGTTTCTTCATCTTCGGCCTCTGACTTTTTCTGGTGACCGTGATCCAGACCGGGCAGAGAGTTGGGTCCATGAGCTCGAGCGCACCTTTGAGACCATGGACTGTGTAGAGGTGGATCAGGTCAAATTTGGAGTATATCAGCTGAAGGGGTCAGCCCACGAGTGGTGGAGAGCTATGAGGCAGACCAGTTTTCAAGGCAGGAGTTTGGGCCAGATCACTTGGGCAGAGTTCCTAGTGGCCTTTCACGGCAAGTTCTTTCCTGACTACGCTTGCCGTTGAAAGATGTGCGGAATTATACAATATGGTAATCTAGAAGGGGGGTTGAATAGATTACTATCAATTAATTATACTATGACCTTCTTTTCGATGGAAACATAGGCTTTTAATATTTCAAACGGAGTTTAGATCAAACTAAGATGTGTATTAGTTGTAAGTAGATAGAATAGCAATTTATCTAGCTTGTGAAAGATCAACGTGCCTACCAAACATCTAGCGTGAAACGTTCAAACCATAGACATGATGATTTAAGGTGGTTCGGAGTACACAACTTGTGTATCCTACGTCCACCGTACACACACACATGCAGAAAGACTGCTTATCACCAAGTTCACTCGCTACAACACACACACTCATGTCGTCTGATGTAAACCACGATCAGAATAACATGATAAACTTGAATCAAGCACAAGGACGCTTGACTCAACAACACACACACAAGAAATATGAAAAACAGAGACAAAGAAGAGTTCAGAGTTGAGATTTCAAATCCTGATGTGGAACTTTTCAGATGATCATCCTTATGTGCTTCAAGCTTCGTCTTCACAGGTATCATTTGATGGAGAAGCTTGAGAGATGGACAATCTGGCTTCAATCCCGTTCAGAGGATGTCTCTTTGGTTGCCTGGACGAACGGTTGAAGCAGAGCAGTAGAAAGATCTTCTCTCTTGAGACATTGCTTAGGGTTTCGTGTTGTGGTTGCTTCTGTACGAAAATAACTCCAAAGGGTTATTTTTATATGGGTGTTTAAGTATGGAGAGTCGTGACAATTGGAAACACCCAATTCGGAAAGGTATGTAGATCTCGTATTGAGATTTTCTCTTCGTCTGTCGACAGTAAGGAATGCATCTGTCGACAGATGTAGAGAGACTTGCAAAAGGCAAAAGGCTGGGCTTTCTGGGAGGCAGTTCCCTATGTGGATCTGTCGACAGGCGATTTGAGTCTGTCGACAGGCACACCTTTGCCAGGAGCCTGTTTGTTCTGTATGTGCAGATCTGTCGATAGGCATCATTGGGGCTGTCGACAGGTACATATTGCCAGTACCCTATTAGATGTATTTGTGCAGGGCTGTCGACAGGCATCTTTGGGGCTGTCGACAAGTACTTGTCTTTTGTTCTTTTCTTGATCTTTTTGCTCTTGTTTTGGTACATTTTCTTGCATGCAATCTCACCTACATTTAAGAACATTGTTAGTGAGATAATGTGAACATTTAAATAATCAAATTAAACATGTGATTCTTGATTAACATTTGCTTGACTTGTCATTCTTATCATGTTTCACACATACATATCACATGAAATTGTATTGTTCATGAAGTGCTCATTGATTGCTCATCATCAAAAACAAACATCTCAATTATAAATCCATGTAAACCCAACATTCTCCCCCTTTTTGATGATGACAAAATTGCAATTAATGCACATTGATGTTTCTCCCCCTTTTGACAACATCCAAAAAGACACGTCATGCACGCATGAATAGAGCAAATAACTGTGATTTTCATTGAAGTGGCAAGCATTACACACAGTTACAAAATGTAGTGACAACATGACAAAATGATGTGCAAGGAAGAGAATAACATGACCAAGAAAGCAAACTAGTACATCAAGAACAAGACCATGACCATGACTATGACCCAAACATAGCGGACACCTAAACTCTCTAAACAGCATCATTGCCAAGCAGTGCAGAGGCCTGACGAATCTCCTGAATCTCTGTGGAGAGTCTAGTAAGCCTGAGCTGAAGTTGGACTTGAGTATCAGCTAGTTCTCCAATGCTTGTATCAACAGTGTCCAAACGTTCATTTGACTGCCCAAAGCCTGTGGTCATTTGAAGCTGCATTTGTGCCATTTGAGCAGTGATGAAATCTCGAAGACAGAGCTCAGCAGGTGCTTGGTCATCAGTAGCATCTTCATCTTCATCTCCCGGAGCATCTAGTGGCTCGGACTGGGAGTCTTCATTAGCATCCTCACCATCATCAGCAACGTCATCTTCTTCATCACCCTCAGCAATGGCCGGTCCCTTACCCTTGAGTTCTCGTAACATAACCCCATCAACCAATTTGTAGCCCATCTTTTGAGCAGCAGTGAGATCAAAGGAGCTACGAGACTTGAGGTTTGTCATCTCTTCTTTGGAGATTTGGATGCCGATGAACAAAAGAAGAGAAGTGATTGGACATGCATAAAGAAGAGAAGTCATCAACAGCATCTTCATCTTCATCTCCCGGAGCATCTAGTGGCTCGGACTGGGAGTCTTCATTAGCATCCTCACCATCATCAGCAACGTCATCTTCTTCATCACCCTCAGCAATGGCCGGTCCCTTACCCTTGAGTTCTTGTGACACAACCCCATCAACCAATTTGTAGCCCATCTTGTGAGCAGTAGTGAGATCAAAGGAGCTACGAGACTTGAGGTTTGTCATCTCTTCTTTGGAGATTTGGATGCAGATGAACAAAAGAAGAGAAGTGATTGGACATGCATAAGGCATAGACCTATTGGAATTGCGAAGGCATACCCGGATGTGAGAGAGTAAAAGGAGTGGTAGGTTAACTTGTTCACAGTTAAGAAAGGCGTGAAAAAGGGATTTGTGAATGGCAGTCACAAGTTCCCGACTACCATCCTTGGGGACTATGATTGTTGTAAAGATATGGTGGATGAGATGATGAAGAGGAGAGAAGGAGTTGGCATTCAGTTGCACACGATCTTTAGAAGAATCGTATGGCTGCTGAGTGATGAGTGTGTAGTACTCAGATGCCAAAGGATGATGTTGCATGATATCAATGCCAGTATTTGGAATTTGAAGGGCAACGGAGAAAAGATTAGGAGTGATAAAAAACGGGGTTCCTTTAACCTTGGTATAAAGATCACCGTGAGTGGTTTCCAAGAGGTTGTTGTAGAACTCTGTCACAGCGGTTGGAGAGTACCGCTTGTGAGAATAGCTGAAGGGAGACCAGCTCTGGGTGTCAAAAAGTGGCTGTAGCCCGGGAAACATGTCTTCCAGAGACACGAAATCAACATATCTGGGCTGCACGAACTTGGTGAAGGTGCCATGAACATTGATAAGTTGCAGATTTGGAGGAATAAGGAGTTGTTGCAGCCGATCATCTCGATGCTTCGTCTGGTGCTCGGTGTGAGCCCTGGAACCCTCACCGGCTTGGGGAGAACGAGGACAGCGACGGGAGACAAGCTTCTTGCTCTTGGGAGCCATCAGAAAGAGGGATCTCGGAGTAGAGACGGATGTGAAAGGTGGAAGGAAGCGCGAGCAGGAGGAGACACCCGAAGAGGCAGACTCTGCTCTGCGCCCTAGAGAGAAAGGGTTTGGGTGAAGATGGAAGGAGGAGGGACGTTTTGGAAGTGGAAAAGGGAGGAAAGGGTTGTGGGGTCCTTTTAAAGAAAGTGGGAAGGGATTTGAAAGGACTGGGACCCACAAAATCCGCCCTAGATGGCCGCCCGTTGGGCTTCCAAAATAGTTCCTGCCGCCGACTGTCGACTGGTGAACAGTGCCCTGTCGATAGGCACTCGCAGAAAGTGTGCCAGGGAAGTATTTTGACAGATTTTTCAAGACAATGAGCGTCCAATGTGTATATATGTAAGGCCCTCGAATTTTGTTGCATTCTTTTAATTTCATGTAAATAATTCATGTTGTGTATGCATAGATGTACATATCTACGTTTGTATTAACTATTTATACTTATGTATGCATGTGTATAATTAGTTGTAAATAATGTATGAAATGCATGGTGGTAGTGTGTACATGATAATACATATGCATGGCATGTATATATGTATAAGTTAGGCATGGTTTCTGCATGTTTTGAGTTCTGGCCGAAGGGCCAAGTTGGCGTCAACATGGATGGACGCCCATGATGATCCAGCATCCACATCGATGGACGCCAATACTTAATCCAACGTCTATGGATGTGGACATTAAGATTTCTGACCTGCATGCATTGCAGACCCCGAAATCCTGGAAGAAGGAAGCTCAGCCATTGGGGAGCTGTCCCAAACGGCTCTGAGCCTTTCCCATCACCAATCCGGGGTCCCCAAACCTCTCTGCTTTAAACCAACTCCTCCTGCACCAGAAAGAGCTCTCTTTGGCTCTTTGCAAAGAGGAGAGAAAACCCTAGCAAGTTGTGAGAAAAGCTGGACTTTGCAAGCTCGGATCCAGCAGTGTGAAGGTGTTTCCGGTGTTCTACTGCAACAAGGAGGTAGCTGGAACATCGGGGAAGGCTTCCCCAATCGTGGTTTAGCTTCTGCATCGACATAGAACCCGGAGGAGAGCATTTGTGGAGGCTTCTTGGGACTGCCCAAGGAGAGCTTCTCCGGCCATTTAGATCCCTTTGGAGTTTTTACAAGAGGCAAGTAACCCTCACATTTCGTCCATGTAGATGTCTAGTAGGGTTTTCTTATTTTTACATATTTTTCCTCGTGTCCTGGATCCCCCATTCTCCCTGCATTTGGAGCTCGGCCTGTGCTCTTGCACAGACAGGAACTTGGCGTCAAGGCCTCTTGCCGCCAAGATCTCCAGTCGGTGTCCAGCGATCTTGCCGTCCAAATCCTTGAACGGCCAGAGACTGCCGTTATGTTCTTTAGGACAGAACAGTGAGTTGTTCTTCCTGATATACGACTAATTTCGATGTGTTTTCACGATGAGGATATAATGTAATTCCTATATGCTATGTACCCTAGTTAATGTGGTGTGTGGGAGAATGATTTTGCATATTTTGTGGATGGTAGAGTTTCTTAGTTTATTGAAATGCATGTGGAAGAAATAGCCATGTATGTTTCCCCCACTATTCTAATGATCCGTGGGAAATTTGGATGCCCTAATTTTGTTAGACCATGAGTGGGTGATTCAGTTTGTGCTCTGAATTTCTGGGAATTTCTCCATGCTCACATGATTTACTGAAATTTCTGAAATGAAATTAGAAAACATGCGTAGGTCTTGTAAAATCTCCTATAAATTGTGTGTTGTGTAATAAATCCGGAGGAATTTCCTGTGGTGTTGTGTATGTTGGGTTCAGGGCTACGAACTGTTAAATTGAAGATTCAGGTGGTATGCCATGATAAATTGAATTACGAATGATATGAGGATTGATATCTAATTTTCTGTAATTGTATTATGAGTCATAAAAACGTGAAATTTTGCATGTGAAGTCATAAACCTGTAATCAGCATGTGGTTAAATTTTCAGGCTGTTTGGACAACTGTAGAATGCAATATGAAACTTCCATGAGAAAATATGTTAATAATGCATGCTAATGTGAAAATGATTTGAAATGCACGTGCAACCTGATTTATGCAACTTACTGAATGTGTAATCTCTGTCATTTGTAGTATCATGCTAGGAAAACAGAGCCATGTGTGTGAATGAGAGAATGTAAAGATGTGCGCCATGTGTAAATATGTGTGTTAAAAATCAGTATGTGTAATGTGTAAGACTGTGCCTAATGTGACACTGCTTCCATAGAGGGCCGTGGAACCGTATCATGGAAAAGTCCCCATGAGAAGGTTCAATGTGTTAAGATCCTAAGGGCATTAGGATGAAATCCTGGAGGTGGACAACTACCATTGGTTAGGGTGGAGACTTGTTCTCCCGATCTGCGCAGTCCAAGAGTCGTCACTGTATTGCCTAGGTGGCGTCTATGTGTATGTGATGTATATGTGTCCTTCTAATGGTGGTTTGGACTATGTGTCACGGCACTAAAGTGTAAAATGTGAACATGTGAAATGTGAATGTGATCATGTGTAAATTGTGTAGTGTGAATACGTGTAAATGTGAAGTGTGTGAAAAGTGAACTATGTGAATGAGGAAATTGTGCAACCATGTGAAACTAATGTATTAGATGATGAAATGGTGATCCATGATATGTAAATGTTAAAATTGTGTCATAACAGCAACCTAATCGTAGTTATGAAAATGCTTTACATGTGTACAAATGCGTAGAATCCGTGCTAGTAGCATTTCTTACTTATGTGTGAATGTTTCCATGTTTAAGCGCCACCATGATATAGTTAATTGAGATTGTAGCTCCCATGTGATTTGTTGTGAACTTCTAATTCATGCCAAAAGAGCAAGCTAAAAGTGTATAAAACAATAATATGCATGTGCAAGAATTTGTAGAATTCATGTTAGGTATGTTCCCTTTTATGTATGCAAGAAAATCATGCTTAATAGCTTTCATGTGTTGGAACGACTAGAGAGCATGTGATAGGAGATTTCAATTTGAAAAAAAAATCTGAAATCATGAACCATGTGTTTACTATGGTAGAATTACCATCATAGGTTATCTCTTATTGATGTTAAGCATGCCCCATGTTATGTCTTGTAAATTTGTATGTAAAACCTGCTGTGATATGTGCATGTACGTTATGTGTAGTGTTATTTGCTGAGTCTTTTAGACTCATTACTTGGTTCGGCATACAGGCTTAGTTGGTGACATTATTCCCGTGGAGGAGGCAGTGGAGAGCGACTCCGAGCGAGGAGACTAGTTGTTGGAGTTACTTGTGACATTTGCACTTTCATAGTATGTAATTTGGAACAATGTACTAGAATTATCGTGAAGTTGTATAATCATGGACAAACTATGTATTTGATTTGAGTACTTTAATTATGGGGACTTTAGTTCTTTAAATGTTACATTGAACCATGTATGTTAAATGTGGATGATGAATGAAATGAAGACAGTGGTTCTTTTACTTCCGCTACTCTGTATTTATATTTATGTGTATCTCAATCGTATGTTATTGTTTGGGTAAATGCCCCACTGTGATAACGTTCACTATACCGACGTAGGTTGGTGTAACTGTACCGGTATAATGAGGGTCGTCACAATATAAGATGGAAAATAGGTAAATACACATTATAATATGTCATACCCACTAACAATTAGGACATGTCAATTATCGACAATGGTTGTGAAATAATATTCCCCTGACTCTCAAGTTGCAGCATAAGGAGTACACTGAACAAAAAGACATAGGAGAACAAAATAGACCGCTTGAATAAAACCATTGCAAAAGAACATATATTTTAGTATGTGACAGTCAAAAGATGTATGAAAAGGATGTCTACATGGGCAATTTGTCATTAACAACAGCTTGGCCTTGAAGAAAACAAAATTTGAGGAGGCTACACTCTATTTCTTCTGTTGTGAGTTGTTTCTGAACGGTATCCCCAGCTACTTAGTGGTAGTGACCATCAGACCATTATACAGAGATAAGGAGTAAGCATTTTGACGCGAAGATAGACATTTGTGATGCCCATATCCCCGTTTACTCTACAATACTCAACATTGCTCTGCCTTTATTCCCTTATTGAATTTGATACACTTTGATTTTTATTTTATTTTTTTTGAAATATGTAGCTTTTCTCCTTTTTGATTGTTTGTTTTGAAAATCAAGGTCAAGAGTTAGATAAAGCATAAAACGAATGCAAGACATAACATTCAATAACCTTTGGACTTAACACATGACTTAAAAACATGATATTCCACTAGGGAGTTAATCATGTGAGTTAGGTTAGACTTATGTATTTTGTTAAATGTACTCAAAATGATGCAACCTAGACTCACAAGAGAATGGTATGTCAAAATCATTGTGATGTGGACAATGTCGTTGATATTATGTGGATATGAAAGATTATAACATAAGTAAGTCACCAATTTGCACCTTAGATACATTAGTGAAGCATGCTCATGAAGTATGTTGAGACAGGACATGCAAAGCTCAGTAAAGGGGCATCTGTCGACAGCCATTGGGTGCCAGTCGACAGATTCAGACAGTGTGAATTAACTGAGTTCAGGTAGGTGGAGTCTGTCGACAGGTACAGGGAGGTCTATCGACAGATGTGAACAGACTGAAGAATTGTGAGTTCGGGATGAGTAACTCTATTAGGGGCTGTCGACAGGAAGTAGTGGGGCTATCGACAGGAACTGTAAGAAGTATTTGGAAAACAGATATGAGAGATATCATTTGAGTTCCATGCCAAGGAAGTGAAGCAATGAAAAATGGATAGTTTCCCTCAAAAATCACTCATCTACCTTATCCTTGCTCCCCCATAGTGTGTGCATGTGAAGACTCAATAAGCAAGCAATTCAAGACACATTTGCACAAGTTGAGCAAGCAATTGCATACAAGTTCATGAATAAGGACAGACCATCAAAAGAAAATCCATTTGTTTGCAATAGTGAATGGGCAAAATGAAAAGAATCCACATACCTAATTGAAAGTAGATGGCCCTTATTTGCAACTTGACTATGGATACGTGGCGGAGAATATTTTATCATGCATAATGATAGTTTCCAAACAACCATAACTTGTTCTTCCACAGATCACTGTTTGATATACCTTATAGTCGGTGCACACAAAGAACATATACTTCAAAGTTCGGTATGGGCTTCATTGCATTTTGCACAATCCTAATTCTCTTTGAAATGTTGTGAATCTATCCTCAGCCAATGGTTTTGTGAAAATATCAGCTAATTGCTTATCAGTGGGTATGAAGCTGAGCTCAAAGGATTTATTGGCTACTTCATCTCTCAAGAAGTGATGTCTAATCTCAATGTGTTTTGTTCAAGAGTGTTGGACTGGGTTCTTTGAAAGATTGGTGGCACTAGTGTTGTCACATAAGATAGGTGTGCATCCAATGTCAATATTGTAGTCAGACAGTTAACTTTTTTATCCACAACACTTGAGCCGCACAACTCCCCGCAGCAACATACTCTGCCTCTGCAGTGGAGAGTGCAACCGAGTGTTGCTTCTTGGATGCCCACGAAACCATGCAACCACCAAGTACTTGGCAGTACCCACTAGTGCTTTTCCTGTCTATCTTACATCCAACATAATCAGCATCAGAATATGATATCAAGTCAAAACTACTTCCTGCTAGATACCAAAGACCCAAATCATATGTACCTAAGAGATATCTGAATATTCTCTTAGCTGCAACCAAATGGCTTTCCTTTGGACTAGATTGATATCTAGCGCAAAGGCAAACACTGAATTGTATATCGGGTCTACTTGCAGTAAGATAAAGTAGTGCGCCAATCATACCTCGGAATTGCTTTGCATCTACCGGTTTACCTTTCTCATCATTTTCCAATTTTATGTTTGTGCTCATTGGTGTTGAAGCAGGTTTGGTTTGCTCAAACTGAAAACGTTTCAAGAGCTCCTTTACATATTTTTCTTGATTAATGAAGAAGCCATCTTCATGTTGCTTCACCTGCAAACCAAGAAAGAATTGAAGCTCCCCCATTAGACTCATCTCAAATTCACTTTGCATATGTTAGGAAACTCCTCACACAATGATGGGTTTGTGGAACCAAATATAATGTCGTCCACATAAACTTGAACAACAATTATGTGATTGTGAACTTTCTTACTAAATAGAGTTTGGTCCACTTTACCTCTTGAGTAGTTTTTACTCACCAAAAAGTTGCTCAGTCTATCGTACCAAGCTCGGGGTGTCTGTTTCAAACCATAGAGAGCCTTGTGCAGTTTATAAACATGGTTAGGCATTTCAGTAATTTCAAAACCAAGTGGTTGAGAGACATAGACTTCCTCTTTGATGTAGCCATTCAAGAAAGCAGTTTTAACGTCCATTTGATAAAGTTTGAACTTATGTGAGCATGCATATGCCAATAAGATTCTCACTGCTTCAAGTCTAGCTACAGGGGCAAAGGATTCTTCAAAGATTTTCAGTGCTTCATTTTTCTGAGCTAGAAATTTTACCCCAGCGAACCTAGAAAAATCGTCTACAATGACAAAACCAAATCGTTTGCCATTGAAACTCAGTGTTCTACTAGGTCCAAAAAGGTCCATGTGCAACAATTCATAAGGTTTAGAGGTACTTACCGGTGCTTTTGATTTGAAGGATTTCTGGGTTTGTTTTCCCTGTGCACATGCATCACAAAAATTTTCATTCTTATTGAAGGAAATTTCAGGAAGTTCATTTACCTGTTTCAGCCTCATGATCTTGTGCAAGACATTGTAGCTTGCATGCCTAAGCCTACGGTGCCACAAGGTAAGCTCATCATGTTTACTTGCAACAAGACACAAATTTTCATTCTCTGGATCATCTAGATCAACCAAATAAATGTTGTTAACTCTTTTTCCAGAAAATTTAAGACTTCCTGTTTCCTTATCAACAATTTGACATGAATTTGATTCAAAGACAATTGTATGACCTTCATCGCACAGTTCGCTTATACTAAGCAAGTTATGGCGAAGACCATCAACTAACAGTACATTGTCTATTGAGTTGGAGGCATACTTACCAACCTTTACTGAACCAATGATCTTGCCTTTATTGTTACCTCCAAAAACAACTTGACCTCTGTCTTTTTCCACCAGCAAGCAGAATTTGTCTTTGTCGCCCATCATGTGCCTCGAGGAGCTACTATCCAGGTACCATTTGTTTTGATTTTGGGCTGCTAGGCATTCCTGCATATGTGGATCAACAAGAGGTTTTGGTACCTAAATTACTTTGGGTCCCAATGTATCATTCATGCCAAAAAGTAAATGCTTCGGAATCCAAACTTGTTTGATTTTCAGTTTATTGGGATTATTCCAACATTGTTTTGCATTGTGCCCAACTTTCTTACAGACATTGCATGATGAAGATTTTTCCAAAACAGTGGGTTTGTTATTCTGAGGAACATGCATGGGCATTTTACCCTTTTGTTGCTTGGTTAGCTTTTCATTGGAAGCATGTTTCCAGACCTGTCGACAACCCTCTTTGGGGCTGTTGACAGACTTCTTAGTTGTGTTAACAGCTGAACTGATTTTCTTGGGTTCCTGTTTCTTACCCTTGGCTTGACCTTTCTGATTCTTGGAAGGGACTTGATAGCTTGTACTTGGGCTAGAATCAACAAAAGAAGTTATCAAAGTCTCTCCCATTTTCTTTTGTTTTACTGGTTGATATCCAATTCCATGTTTTGCAACAAAGATATTCGATCCTAGAATAGCATCAAGATTTTACTTTCCTTTTACAAACCTTGTTAAATCTTCAGATTTTCCTTTAAGGTCTTTTCAGCTTGTTCCAACTTATTCATATTTTCTTTATGTTCATTTTGAAGAGATTCAAGAGAGTTAGTCAGACTTTCCTTATCCTTTTGAATTTCTTGCAATTTTGTTTTTAAACAGTCCATTTCTTCAATGTGAGCTTCCTCATCATTTCAATTTCTTTAGTTAAGGCAACAACTTGTTCATCATTGTGTGTGTTATGAACAAAAGAATTGATTTTCTTTTTCAATGCCTTGTTTTCAGATTTGAATTCACAGAATTTTTCAAATAGGACAGTGTATGCTTCTTCCCATTCATCAATAGTATAAGTTTCAAAGGAAGAATTTACCTCATTGGAGTCGTCGCTTCTAGCCATTAGACACTGAATTTCTTCATCTCCAGAGGGTTCTTGTGCGTCCTCATCTTCATCTTCATCACTCCAAGTTTCCAACATTGCCTTGGCTTTCTTGAAGGTGAATTTCTCTTTCTTCAACTTTTTCTTGAGTTCGGTGCATTCTCCTCTCATATGCCCTTGTTTCTTGCACTCATAGCATACAATGTTAGATCTTTTGTTAGACTCAAATTTATTTGAAAAATCTTTCTTTTGGAAGGATTTGGAATTACTTGAGCCTTTCCTTTTGAATTTGAGGAATTTTTTGAATTGTCTAGTGAGCATGGCCATTTCATCATTTTCACTATCACTAGACGTTTCAGGTTCATCACTTTCCTGTTGAACATCCTTTTTGGATCTAGAGGAACTTTTGCTTGAAGCCTTTAAGGAAATTTACCTTTTTGGGTTTCTTCAATTTCTTTCCTTTTCACATTTATTTCATATGTCATCAGGGAGCTAATTAGTTCATCCAATTTCATCTTTGAGATATCTTTTGAATCCTCAATGACAGTGGCCTTAGTGTTCCATGAGGATGGAAGAGACCGAAGTATCTTCCTCATTAAGTCACTTTCTAAGTATTCTTTCTTAATACCTTTCAATCCATTTATTATTAGCATGAATCTTGCAAACATATATGAGATAGTTTCATCATTATTCATCCTAAACATTTCATACTCAGAAATTAACATGCTTGCTTTTGTTTCCCTTACCTCGGACGTACCTTCATATATGAGTTCAAGCTTGTTCCACATCTCCTTCGCTGAGGTGCATGTGGAGACCCTTGAATACTCCTTGGGATGCATTGCGCACTGCATCATGTTCAGGGCACTCCAGTTGAGAGTTCCCTTTGCAATCTGGTCCTTCGTCCAGGTATCTTCGTCCTCGGGAAGGGTGTATGCTCCTTTGCTGACAATTTTTCATAGCTCAAAATTTTGAGCTCTCAGAAACACCTGCATGCGATTTTTCCAATAAGGATAGTCAGTGCCATCAAAGAAGGGTGGCCTGGTCACTGAATGTCCCTCGGCCATGTACCCCTTGTTAGATTCCATGAGATCATCTCCTGATCGTGAGATCAACCAATTAAGACAGTAAATTGGAGAAACCTTGCTTTGATACCAATTGAAAGATGTGCGGAATTATACAATATGGTAATCTAGAAAGGGGGTTGAATAGATTACTATCAATTAATTATACTATGACCTTCTTTTCGATGGAAACACAGACTTTTGAAATTTCAAATAGAGTTTAGATCAAACTAAGATGTGTGTTAGTTGTAAGTAGATAGAATAGCAATTTATCTAGCGTGTGAAAGATCAACGTGCCTACCAAACATCTAGCATGAAATGTTCAAACCACAGACATGATGATTTAAGGTGGTTCGGAGTACACAACTTGTGTATCCTACGTCCACCATCCACACACACACAGAAAGATTGCTTATCAGCAAGTTCACTCGCTACAACACACTCACTCACATCGTCTGATGTAAACCATGATCAGAACAGCATGACAAACTTGAATTAAGCACAAGGATGCTTGACTCAACAACACACACACATGAAATATGAAAAACATAGATAAATAAGAGTTCAGAGTTGAGATTTCAAATCTGATGTGGAACTCTTCAGATGATCGTCCCTATGTGCTTCAAGATTCATCTTGACAGGTATTAGTTGATGGAGAAGCTTGAGAGATGGACAATCTGGCTTCAATCCCGTTCAGAGGATGTCTCTTTGGTTGCCTGGACGAATGGTTGAAGCAGAGCAGCAGAAAGATCTTCTCTCTTGAGACTTTGCTTAGGGTTTTGTGTTGTGGCTGCTTCTGTACGAAAATAACTCCAAAGAGTTCCTTTTATATGGGTGTTTAAGTATGGAGAGTCGTGACAATTGGAAACACCCAACTCGGAAAGGTATGGAGATCTCGTATTGAGATTTTCTCTTCATCTGTCGACAGCAAGGAATGCATTTGTCGACAGATGTAGATAGACTTGCAAAAGGCAGAAGGCTGGGCTTTTCGGGAGGCAGTTCTCTGTGTGGATCTATCGATAGGCGATTTGAGTCTGTCGACATGCACACCTTTGCCAGGAGCTTGTTTGTTCTGTCTTTGCAGATCTGTCGACAGGCATCATTGGGGCTGTCGACAGGTACATCCTGCCAGTACCCTATTAGATCTATCTGTGCAGGGCTGTCGACATGCATCTTTGGGGCTGTCGACAGGTACTTGTCTTTTGTTCTTTTCTTGATCTTTTTGCTCTTGTTTTGGTACATTTTCTTGCATGCAATCTCACCTACATTTAAGAACATTGTTAGTGAGATAATATGAACATTTAAATAATCAAATTAAACATGTGATTCTTGATTAACATTTGCTTGGCTTGTCATTCTTATCATGTTTCACACATACATGTCACATGAAATTGTATTGTTCATGAAGTGCTCATTGATTGCTCATCATCAAAAACAAACATCTCAATTATAAATCCTTGTAAAACCAACAGCCGTGAGAGGAGGGACCAGTTCCACGAGTTGGTGCAGGGAGACTTGACTGTAGCACAGTACCACCAGTGGTTTGTGCAGCTACTTCGACACGTCCCTCACATGGCAGCTAATGAGCAGGCTCCTACCAAGTGGTTCATTAGTGGGCTACGCTCAGAGTTAGGTGGGCCATGGCTGGCCACCTCTGTGACACTTTGGGACGGCAGTGGCGAGAGCCACCGCCATGGAGCGGGAGTGTCGGTTTCAGCCACAACATAGTGGAAGCTCAGTGAGGTCTTCTCCATACTAGCGCCCTTCGGGCAGTCGAGGGAGTGTTTCTTCTTCTTCTTCTTCGGGGACAGACAGTTCTGGCCTGACCTCGAAGTTGAAGAAGTTGTTCTATCATGGAGGCATGCATCAGTACAGGCAGCAGCATCAGCGACGTCAGTCAGAGCAGCAGCCAGTGGAACAGTCGGTGCAGCAGGGAGCATAGCAGAGCCAGCAAGACTCGGGTTTTTACCATTGTGGGCAGCAAGGTCATTACAGGTGAGAGTGTCCATTGAGGCAGCAGCAGGCACCTCAGGTTCAGTACCGTCCAACCCAGCCAGCGCAGCACCAGCAGCAGCACCAGGGTCAATACTAGCAGTAGCACCAGGGTCAGTACCAGTAGCGCTAGCAATAGCAGCCTCAGCGAGGATGTGGTCGCGGTCGGGTGATGAAAATCACCACAGAGAGGCGGAGGCCTCTAATCTGGTCGTCAATACGTTTCCCATCCTTGGTAGAGCTGTTAGAGTTTTGATTGATCCAGGTGCCACACACTGTTTTGCTTCTGAGGAGTTCTTTGCTTCCTTGTCTGAGTTTGCTCCAGAGCGGGCCTAAGACCTTGCAGCTGAGCAGCCGACGGGTGACTTTGTGCGTACCCTTGGTTACTTGGAGGGTGTCACCGTCGAGGTACAGGGCCACTAGCTACCAGCCAGACTATTTGCCTTGCAGCTCCATGACTTTGATGCCATACTTGGCATGGACTAGTTGGAGGTGCACTCTGCACTGGTAGATTGTCAGCGGAAGACCGTGAGGTTCGAGATACCTGGAGCACCTGTGCTTTGCTTCCGAGGTACCTTGTCTATCCGCCGACCCTTTGTCTCATTCTGTAGAGCTCGGCGCCTCATCCGAGACGATCGTGTTGCTTTCTTGGCCTCTGTGTGTGTCTCGGATTCTGGTGAGATTTCTATTTCAGATGTGCCTGTGGTTCGTGAGTTTGCCGACGTGTTTACGGAGGTTCTACCTGGCTTGCCGCCTGAGCGGGAGGTAGACTTCTCCATTGAGTTGCTTCCGAGGATGATGCCTGCGTCCAAGGCACCGTACAGGATGGCGCCGGCGGAGCTGCGAGAGTTGAAGCGCCAACTAGAGGAGTTGCTTGCATTGGGCTTCACTCATCGTAGCTGTTCTCCGTGGGGAGCACCTATTCTATTTGTGAGGAAGAAGGATGGCAGCCTCAGAATGTGCATTGATTATCGGCAGCTGAATCAGGTGACCGTGAAGAACAAGTATCCTTTGCCCAGGATCGATGACTTGTTTGACTAGATGTAGTCAGCTTCAGTGTTCTCAAAGATCAACTTGAGGTCGGGTTACTACCAGTTGTGGATCCACGAGTCAGACATCGCTAGATCAGCTTTTCGCACCCGCTACGACCACTTCGAGTTTGTCATGATGCCTTTTGGGCTTACGAATGCACCTGTAGCATTCATGGAGCTGATGCACAGTGTTTTCTGGGAGTACCTGGACTGGTTCGTGGTGATGTTCGTCGAAGACATCCTGGTGTACTCAACGACAGCAGAGGAGCTCGAGGTCCACTTGAGGCTGGTGTTGCAGGCTTTGAGGAGTCACTAACTTTACGCCAAATTCAGAAAGTGTGAATTTTGGCTAAAGGAGGTGCACTTTATGGGTCACGCTGTTTTTGGTGCAGGTGTGGCGGTTGATCCTGCCAAGGTTAAGGTCGTGGTTTCTTGGGGCCAGCCCACTACAGTTGTAGAGATTCGTAGTTTTCTGGGGCTGGCAGGCTACTACATGAGGTTTGTGCAAAACATCGCCAAAGTTGCAGAGCCTTTGACACGGTTGACCAGGCGGAAGATTCGGTTTGTGTGGACAGCATAGTGCGAGCATAGTTTTCAGGAGCTGAAGAGCCGGCTGACTTCAGCTCTGATTCTTGTGGTACCTTCTGGCAGCGGCGGCTTTGTTGTCTACGCAGACGCGTCAGGTACTGGTTTGGGTGCTATGTTGATGCAACATAGTCAATTAGTTGCTTATGCTTCTCGTCAATTGAAGAAGCATGAGCAACACTACCCGATGCATGACCTGGAGCTTGCAGCGGTCGTGTTCGCCTTGAGGTTGTGGAGACACTACTTGTACGGTGAGGTGTTCGAGATTTTCACAGATCACCGTAGCTTACAGTATGTCTTCACGCAGAGAGATATCAACCTCAGGCAGCGTAGGTGGCTCGAGTACTTGAAGGACTACGACTTTACCCTTTCCTATCACCCGGGAAAGGCTAATGTCGTAGCAGACGCTTTGAGTAGGAGAGCCCACTTGAGTTCTTTGTTGGTTAGACACTGGAGACTTCTGAAGGATGCCACTTAAGGTGTGTTCACGTCGTCTAGCCTCTGGGAGAGAGTAGTGTTGGACAGCATGACAGTTTGTCCGTTGATATACTAGCAGGTGCTTGAGGTGCAGAGTGCAGACGAGGACTTGGCAGACGTGTTGCAGTTGCCCGAGGAAGCACTGGACGAGGACAGCGAGGTTCGGTTCCGGGATAGACTCTATGTTCTAGAGGACGTCAGGGAGGAGGTACTTGCTGAGGCGCACCGATCGCGATACTCTATTCATCCTGGCTCCACCAAGATGTACCATGACTTGAGGGTACTCTTTTGGTGGCCTGTGATGAAGAGAGATATCGCTGAGTTTGTTTCGCACTGCCTTACCTGTCAGCAGGTGAAGGCAGAGCACCAGCATCCTGGTGGTGAGCTGCAGTCGCTTCCTATTCTTATGTGGAAGTGGGAGCACGTCACCATGGACTTTGTTTCTGGCTTACCTCACACTTCTCAGGGGCACGATAGTGTTTGGGTCATCGTCTACAGGCTAACGAAGACCGCTCGCTTCCTACTGGTCAGAGCAGCGTTGTCAGTGCACAGACTGGCTTGGTTGTTTGTGGACAGAGTGGTACCTTGCATGGAACCCCGGTCTCTCTTGTCTCAGATAGAGATCCAAGGTACACTTCTCATTTCTGGCGTAGCTTTCAGCGGGAACTTGGCACTGAGCTGAGGTTGAGTACATCTTACCACCACAGACAGACGGGCAGTCAGAGAGGACCATTCAGACCCTCGAGGACTTGTTGAGAGCGTGTTGCCTAGACTAGGGCGGCACGTGGGAGTCGCACCTTCCCATGGTGGAGTTTTTGTATAATAATAGTTTTCACTCCAGCATCGGGATGGCGCCCTACGAGGCTCTGTATGGTCGACCGTGCAGGACACCGTTGCACTGGCACGAGGTTGGCGAGAGGCAGTTGCTGGGTCCAGAGTTGGTGCAGCAGTGTGCAGACACAGTGAGGCTGATCAGGCAGAGATTGCAGACAGCGCAGAGTAGGTAGAAGAGCTACGCCGACGTTCGCAGGAGGCCACTTGAATTTGAGGTCGGCGACAAGGTGTTTCTTCGGATCTCGCCCACCAAGGGCGTTATCAGGTTAGGGAAGAGGGGCAAACTCAAACCGAGGTTTGTTGGCTCCTTTCCCATCCTGGAGCGGGTTGCCGAGGTCTCTTACAAGTTGGCTCTTCCATATGAGTTGGCAGGTGTCCACGACGTCTTCCACGTGTCGCAGCCGAGGAAGTACATGCCAGATCCGTCGCATGTACTCGACTACTCATAGTTAGAGGTCGCCCCCTATGACGGCCCTGAATACTTATGCCAATAAGGCTCCATATCCAGATCTGCCTCCCGCGAACGGACCGAAGTCTCGCAAGGGATATCTCACACAAGTGTCCAGTAAGAATATAAAAGACAACAACTACAGTATAAGCCACAAGAAAGTACATGTGCTCATATCTGTAAACCACATTGTACAACTGTCCCAATACATTATTACATCTCTAAATAAAAAGTACAACTATCTGGGGCATACCACGAGGGAGCACAAGCTCACATAACATATCTACGACTCAAATGCTGGTGGTACAAGTCTGCCACAACGTCTCCACAAGCCACACAAATGGCAAGCCCTGAAAAAAAAAACTGTAGGGGAGTGAGCATCAACAAGTCACAGGCTCAGTAGCGGACCACCCCAAAATAACACGCAACACTGAAGAACCTCAACCCCAGAGGGTCTCACTGGCAACTCAAATAGTCAAACCATATCATGCTCACAACATTTATAATAAATAACAGCTTAAACAGTAAATCATAAACAAATACATATTCCTCAAAAAGAAAGAGGAACTATAGGACTAGCACAGCACTACTAGTCTGCTTAACAACTGAAACGCCTAGGCCACTAGCCTCACAGGCATACTACCTCAACAGCTGGTCGCCTAAGCTACAAGCCACACAGGCAAACCACTGCCTAGGCTACAAGCTTCAAAGGCGAACCTCAACACATGGGTAATGGGACTGCTAACCAAGAGCTAGTCCTTTATACCCCTAAACCACGATATATCGAACGTCACACTTAAATAACAGGACTGGCTACCACGATGCCAATTCATCACACAATATAACCTTAATCAGAAATTTACCTAAGGAAGGGTAAAACACAACAAGTGGAAGGTCTTACCACAGGACCTCCACAGAGCATAGTTTCACCACACCACCTGAAAAGGCTGGTAGACTGTGTACTACGAGAAACAAGTACCCACATAGGGTACAGGTACAATGGTACCTACCACCACGAGGTACCACCACGGAAACCACAACCGAACTAGTGCCAGCACAAGGCACACCACCACGAGCAAAACCTTAACACATGTGCCAACGACGGGCACACCTCAACGGGTAAAACCACAACCAGTGAGTCTCCGCTCACTAACCACAATTACAACCGTGCCAACACTAGGGCACACCTCAACCAGTCAAATCACAATGCTGAGTCAACACTCACAAGCCTACACCACAGGCAAAGCACGAGTCGGAAAGAATGACGCCATCACACGGGAACGGACTACTGATTCATGATGCCAGTATCTGACATGGACAACACAACACAAGAACTACCTCTCAGTCTCGCAGTCAAGGATGAAAGGTCTAACTGCCGCTCCACAAGCACAAGCCAAAGAACAGTGGAGACCAACCAACATCACACCTGCAGAACACACACAACTGCAGGCCCATGCCTAGCACCTTTAGGGACTCTGGCCTAAGCTCCCTAAAGCGAGGCAGTGGAAAACAGGACTAGCTGGGGACCAGTGTCGACTACTGGTGTCCGTACCCCCAACTACGAGCGCGCTACAAGTGACTGCACACCCAAAAACACAAGTCGCTGCCCTCTGTCGTCTTTCCCTCAGCTGGACGTACAACTCAAACACAGGTGTGAAGGTGTCTAGGACAGACAACACAGACTTCGACGGTACAACACAAGTACCTGGGCAAACCCCGAGCACAACAAACATATGTGCCTGGCTCACACAGAACCTGGGGTACCCGACTGCAGAGGTATTCCGGAACAGGCGCCGGACCACCAAACTCGGCAAGCACAAACCACAATATTTACATATACAACCTTTATTACAAACCACGGAGCAAGTGTGAGGAATAGCTTGACGTGGTCACTCGTGACCCACAAGCTAACCTACACCGGCATATCCATAAATCGCATTAAACATTAATAACTCGGCCTGTCATTGGTCATCTCATGACCTCCGTAGCCACATAAACATAATAAACGATAACTTTACATTAATACTTAATTCCACACATGCTATACAAGTTAAACCATCTTTAATAATTTATAGGAAACTCCACAAGACCACGGCTAGGTTCACACAGGAACCTCACTGCCCAATCACTACAACGAATTCTAAAGGTTACACAACGACAATGTGTGTGCCATGCACACACCCAAACCACCTAAACTCCATGCATACAACACAAGCAATATGCTAACCACTTATGCTCTACGAACAATACGAGTGCCAACGCACCATAAACCGGTTCCATACACAACACTTAACAAATAATCGGATAATCGTACCTTGAAAACATGCACAAAAAGACCTCACGACTGAGGTCGTGACGTGGGGTACTGTCACATTCAGATCGCGACACCCCGATATGTCGCGTTAGAGAATCCTAACACGACGGGTCGGCCTGTCGCAACCTAGTCACAACTGAAGAGTCTGTCACCTTCACAGGAGAAAACCCTAATCCAGAACCTCTCTCCGGATCACCATTCCAAACCACACAAACCACGATTAATTTCCAGTTTTCATGCTTTAGTGAATACCCTAACATGGTATCTACTATTCTTAACACCAAAAATCAACCATACATGCATTTCATACAATTCGCGCAACGAAACAAGGTGGATTCTCCCTACCTTCGCAAAGAATGTGAAAACCATCCACGGTACGGCGTCTCCCCCGCTCCACGTGACGTCCTTGCGGCGAGAGCATGCCAAACATGACCCCAACAAGCCAAATCGCTCGAGAGAGCCCGCGGTAAGCTCCCCTGGCCGTGCAGAGCTTGCCACAGCTCTGTTCAGCCAAAACTTCTTTAAAAACGCACAGCAGTTAAGAACGCGACGCGGGCCTACGTCGCGACCTGAACGTGACGTAGGAGGCTGTCGCCATCCCAAGGCCAACATCTGCTGACTGCCCAGCGCATGACATGCAGCAGCCATGCAGACGAAGACCGCCAAATAGTAGCAACATGAACGCGACCACCAGGGCCGTCGCGTTCAGAACGCGACGCATACCCCTGTCGCGTTGATAGGCAGAGAACCTGTTAGCGCTTTGGGCCCAATCTGCCGGCCCACAAAGCCTCACAACCCACGCAAACACCTGAGACACAAGATAATGGGCCACACATTGGCCACCAAACCCGCTAAACAAGGATCCACGAAGATCCGAAAAATGCACGATTTTACACCCATGACCTGTCCGTGCCGGAGTACCCAGTCAACGTGGTGGATTGCACGGTGCAGCAGCTTCATAGGAAGCAGATTCTGCTCGTCAAGGTGGTTTGGGAGCACCGCACCGGTGGTGAGGCCACTTGGGAGCGTGAGGATGAGATGCGGGAGAAAATTCCCTACTTGTTCGAGTGACAGCTACTTTGTTTACTCTTTCTTCCACTAGTCTCGCCCTTAATTTCAAGGATGAAATTGTTTTTTGTTGGTTAGATTGTAACATCCTGTTACCTTTAGGGGTTAGCCCTCCCGCCTATGGTCGCAACATAGGGACCCGTCGCATCTGAAGACTCAGGCTTGTTGTGGCCCTGTTAGCCGGCTCGGTATTGTCGCGACGCGCTTACGGGTCGCCTTCCGTTTTTCTTGTCGTGACAGGCAGAACCGTCATGTTCTAGTCGCAACGGATCGATATGTCGCCTCTCTGAATGAGAGCTGACTGTCGACATGTTGTGTTTCTACTTCTGCTGCGACTTGGTTTTCTTGGCACCTGTGTTGTTCCTAGTGGCAGTTACACAAATCTCTTCACCCGTGCTAGGCACTTGAGGGCTTGTCCACAAGACAGGTTGTTACCGTTACCTGGGCCCCGAGCCCCCCCCGCGCGTCTGTTAGAGGGAGTTCTCGGGCAGCAGGCGTGTCAAGCATGGACTTGGAGCAAAGGGGAAAATAGTGGGCACAACGGAGTGGAGTTATTTGTAGAGCTCTCTTAGCTGGTCTAGTTCTCTGAGGTAGTGTGGTGCTCTTACGGTGTGGACCAGCTAGTCCTTTCTCACTGCCTCAGTCTACCTGGTTCTGGAACCATTTAGAGGGGTCAGGCGTGGGACTGTAGTCTGGCCAGAGTACGGCAGTTGCGTTTGCTCTTAGTTCTGCATCTCACTCCGATGGGAGGTGCTAGACATGGACCGTTGGTCGAGGGTAAGGCGCGTGGCGCACCTAACTGGCTAACTAGTGTAGCGTTCTATAGCTAGTGTGTTTGTGCAGGCAGTTTCTACTATCTATGTTTACAGCTGGGTCTTGTGGTGCCATGGTGTCCACGGGTTTTTCCGGTTCCGCTAAGTAGCTTAGACCGATGACCGTGTAGTTTCTTTCACGCTTCCGCACTTGACTCTGTTTAGTAGAATAGATTATAATGCTTTATTTAATTATTGCACATTAGTTCTATTCTGCTGTTAGAACCAATGGGAGATTAGTAGTCCCTACTGGGCTTCTTTGTGAAGCTCACTCCTTGTTTTGTAGGTGAGACTTCACAGCAGCTCCCTCCGCGGCGGACTGAGGAGACGGGCCCGCAGTAGTCGGCATCTCTAGTGGCAGTGTTCTCCCAGCAGTTGTACTTCACCCTCGGGGTATGCCCCTAAGGGATGTGTTCTTTCCTGTTTATTTCAGCAGTTGTACTTTATTTACTTTGGGACTGTACTAGACTGTTACTTAGTGTTGGACACTCTTCGTTCACTTGTGGTGCACTTTAGTATGTTTGTTGCTATTTATTTCTATTACATATCTTGTTAGACCGATCCGTTAGCCCTTCCGGGTCTCCGGACCTGTGGGCGGCGGTGTCGGTGTTCGGATCCTTGGTGAGAATCGGGGGTCCGAGCGCGAGGGTTGTTACACCTATAAATTTAATGACAGTCGAAAAGAAGGAGATGTATGAGTGTGGGAGATAACAAGCCATATACAAGAAAGAAAAGAGAGACATAAGCACATACACAAGAAGAGGTGAAAAATTTGCAAGTGTGCTACGCCAAGCTTCCTCTCCATAGACATTGCATGGGCGCTGCATTGAAGTCTTGCATGTGCATGCAGTGAAGCAGCTACTCAGAACTCACCTTTAAAGGTTCTCTTCGTAGACTCAGAAGTTATTCTTCAGACCAAATCTCTCTTTCTTATTCTTGTAGTCTGAAGTCTAGTCCTCCATATAGTTATGATTTGCTTAAAAAACTCAAAATATACATTAACACCCAGTTTACTCCTCCTCTTGGGTACGTACTATGCTCTAGACCTACAGTTGGTATCAGAGCAATTCTCTATATTAGAGGATTAACATCTTCTAGAGAGATCTATTGCTATGGCTCCACATCTCGTCTGTTCTTATTTGGTGAATGAAGTCTACTATAAGACCACCTTTTTTCAATGGCTCTAACTATAGCTAATGGTAAAAATTATATGATCATACACATGAAGGCCATGGATTATGAAATGTGAAAGTTGTAGATATTGGACCACACATACCAAGTTAGAGCTCAGAAGAGTGGGATATTGAGGATTAAAGAAAAATGTCTATTAATTATAAAGTCATACTAAGGGGTAAAGATAATACCAATGCTCATCTCAATTTGCAGAATATGAACATAAAGCATGCTCTTCATTTTGTGTTAGATGGCCATATAATGATATAAGCCTACTACATGTTTCACATTAAAAGATCATGAGGAAAGAATTTTTTTATAGATTCTTGAGAAGTATAAAATTTTCAGAATATTTGCAGATGTGTAAGTGTAACACAATCCAAGATACTTAGATTCAAAAGTCATGATTATCATGTTGTCATGAAACATATTCTTCCCTTTATATGTACAAGGACTTTACCAAAAATTGTGAGCTCAGTCTTAGTTGAACTAAGTAATTTCTTTAGAGAGTTATGTTTAAAAAATCTTAATGTGCTTGATGTTCAGAGGGTGGAAAAAAATAATTGCTCTTACACTTTGTCATTTGGAAAGGAGTTTTCCTCCATCTTTGTTTGACGTTATGGAGCACTATCCATACATCTAGCAACGGAGCCAAGTATTGGTGGACCAGTTCATTATCGATGGATGTACCATATTAAGAGGTTAGTTGATTTTTAAAAAAAACATATGCATTCTATGTCCTATAATCTTTTTATGTGATTCTTTATAGGTATCTCTCCAAATTAAAGTCATATGTGCATACTAGAAGTCATCTTGATGGTTTAATTGCTAAATGTTATATTATGGAAGAATGTCTAACTTTTTGTTCAAAATATCTTAGTGGTGGGGAGATAACATTTGATAGATCAATTCGCAATGATGATAGCACAAATGAGACAAATGCTCTTTGAGGTTCATCTTTCTTTAAACAAGAAGGCCTTCCATTAGGAAAGTTTGATCTAAACCAAGCCCAAAGATATGTTCTATTAAATTCTGATGAAATTGCAACATACCTTATGTAAGTGCTTATTCTTCCATTTCTTTGTAGGTCATGTATTTGTTAATCTTATCCTTAGAGCTTTTATTATGTAGGGAACATAAAAAGATCATACAAAGTCAACAACGACGTCCAAAGGATCTAGACCACATTCACAATGAAAGGTTCCCTACATGGTTTAAGGACAATGCAAGTGATAATAAGAAAAGGAATTTGCAATATATATCTTAAACTATACTATTATGGTTGTATTTATTATGTTTTTTTTTTACTACAATAGGTTCAAAGATTACGAAGCTCCAATAGTCAAAATGTCAGTGAGTTTATCACATGCTTGGCTCGTCGTCCAAGTGAGATCACTAGGAGAAGTGGTGGATACATAATAAATGGTTTTAGATTCTATACAAAAAAATCGCGAGATGCATAAGAAAACCCAACATTGTTAGAGTTTGTTGGCCCACGACACCACAGTTGGAGTCACCTGGGGGGGGGGGGGGGGGGTGAATAAGTTAATGCATAAAATTGATTTCAAATCAAACACATTAAACTTCAATTAGTGAATATAATTGTGTGCAATAAAGATGTAGAGCGCGGAAAGCAATCACATATAAAGAACATAAGGATTTATCCTAATTCGGTCCTTCCCAAATGAAAGTCACACGTCCTGTTCCCAAGCAAACTCTTGGAATTTCTCTAACTGGGATACAGTTCCCCAATGGACATACAACACCCAGCTCTCTACTGGTCTACTTCTATTTCTCGAGCAAGAAGGAAGCCCACTTCTTTTACAGGCTCAGAAGTAAACCTACTCTAATTTTGGGAGTGAGTGCTCCCATTGTTTAACCTCCGTCAAATGCTTCTTTACAGAGCTCAGAAGCCAACTCGCTGGTACAAGCCTCAACATGGTTTCCACTGGTACAAATCCCAGTTGGTCTTCCCATACAAAGGAAATACATAACACCAGCACACCTGTTGGTCTTCTCTTCACATCGCAAGAGGAACACACCAATCTTTCTTAAGAAAGAAAGAACAAGCTGTCAAGATCAAATTTCGGAATGATGAACATGACTTCCTTGATCTCAACAGCAACCGGAGAGCTAAAGGGATAGACATGACTAACACAAGACTATCAGGCTTAAACTCTCCCTCAAAAAAGTACAATAAAACACAGAGAGAGATGAGAAAGAATGAAGGCTTGATGCTTTCCACTTGCAGCATTCATCTTCTTATACATCTCTTTGAAGAAAACCATGAGAGAGGAGATCCATTGAAGCTCCTTCATCTGTTACTTCTTCTTCTTCTCTCTTGTATCTAACATCTTCTTCATATGTCTACCGGATACTTGGAACAGAGGAGAGTGTTCCAGCTTATGCATGTGTACAAGGTTGTCAGTAGCCGGTCTAACATCGTGTCTATGTAAGTACCGTAGACCTACAGGCAATAAATACTATGATATGGAGAGGGAGACTCAGCCCATACCTCTTTTACCTATAATCCACATTTCTTGCTGACAGCCTGCTATACTAGGTAAGTGTCTTTCCGTCTGCCAAGAAGAGAGAAGTCAGAACATATCTTATTGTATGCAGGGTATGTACTCATGCCTACATTTTAGTTATCAAGACATGAGAAATAATAAGTTAAATATGTGAAGAAGATTTGAAATATGTTGCCCGCCAAAGACATTTTTCCAATCGATATATTCAAAAGCAATCAAAAGATACATTTAGTAATTAGAATATGAATACATTAAAAACCAATGTACCACTCATGATATGTTCAAGAATCATTGTAATGTTCATGAGTTACGCAATAATTGATGCATCCAAAGTATTTAAAACAATATGTTCACTAATCGGAATGTTTATGAACCAATCGAAATGAGAAGTGAATAGAACTGAACATTTATTCAATAATTAGAACATTCATAACATCAATCGATATGTTACTAAACCTTTCTTCAATGTTTGGAATACTTATAACACCAATATGTAAGATACATAAATTTTGTTCAGTAATCGGTGTAGCACAGACGGCAATCGATAAGAGACTTTTGTTCTCCAATAGGAAGAACACTTAAACATCAATCGATAGAAAGCTTTTGTTCTCTAATCAGTAGAGACGTTGTTCTCCAATAGATAGAGACTTTTTTTCTCCAATCGAAAAAACACTTAAACATCAATCAATAGAAAGCTTTTGTTCTCCAATCGATAGAGATTTTGTTCTCTAATCGATAGAGACTTTGTTCTCCAATCGATATAATACTTCTTTAGTAATCGATGTGGCACTTTAGTCTCTAATCAATACACATTGAGCTGTAATCAATATGGAGTTGTAGTGCAAATCTTTGAAGTGATAGAAATTATCTTATTTCATGTACAATAAGGATTGGGGACTTGCACTTAGTAGCTAATGAAACAATTGAATTTGATGATCTTAGTTTGGTCAGGACAGATATGGATGGGGAAATATTTGACACATGAACTTGGCAGCAATATGATGGAGGTAGGTGGTGGCTAGCTCTCTTGTTTTTGAAGGAATAAAGGCCTTCATTTAATTCACTTTGTACACCATCATAGTAGGCATGTATAACCAAGAATGATAACAATCGGGATTGGCCACCGTCCTCTCCTCCAACCACTCTACGAAAATATCAATGGTCTAAAATTTAAGCATGAAAAATTTCTAAGTTCTAGCCTAATATATCAACTTAATAAATATAGAAATGCATGCTCTACTAAACATAAACTCACATCATCTGCAATGTACTTGTGACATAGAATGTCATGAAGATGCTTACGCACACATTGTTGACAAGTTTATTTCTCAACACTAGTGTACTATTAAAAATTTAAGATGACTAACCAAAAATATTCATTTCACAATAGAAATGGCATATCCAAGAATGACAAAGCAATAAAAATAATGTATCTATGAATGACAAAAAAAAAACATGTCAATATGCGATGTAAGAAATGCATCAACTAATTGCACTTTATCGACTAGTAACATATCACGCCCGCAGAAATTCTTGTCTTCCTCAATAATGGACTGGAAGGTGAGAGTATTTAATGACATATATTTTAAAATATGTATAAATATTATTAAAAAATAAAAATTCAATTACCATCTCAACATGCATTGGCATAGGCTGGTCATCCCTCACATCTACAACATCTTCCTTCCTCTCATCCTTCACCTTCTTCTTATTCTTCTGTCCCACTTTTTTCACCTTATCTGTCCATTGGTATGGTGATTGTTCATCGATAGAAGGTTGTAGATCTCCTCTTTGCTTCACTCCTTAGGTAATAAAGAGATTTTTACGATGCTTAAATCTTCTAAATTTGACGCCATAGGCATGACCTTGACTAATTCGGCCTCATCCATGATGTCTTGGCTCCCCTCCCCTCCCTCTTCTACCCTGGACATATCCACGACATCATCCTTCCCCTTATCATTATAAAATCCTACACTTTCTCCATGTTATCTCTTCCCTCACCCTATCCTCTCCCTAGAGTGTCATCACCTCAAATGAACTCTCTTACTTCATTCATGAAGGGCTCCATAACATCCCAGCCTTCTTAAGCAGCAAGACTCTCATAAGGATCGCGAGATATTGGATCGTCGCCTTCTGAAGGCGACGGGATGGTCATCGCATTCACAAGGCGAACGCGGTGCCTTATCCATCACATTCTGGTTTTGGCCATTAGGCAATGTGTGTCGACTTGCTGTCAGGACGATTATGCCATGAGTCAGAACACATGTGATGTGAAAGCGACGTGCTACTTGTTGCATTAAAAGTAGCACACATGCAGGGCCACGGGTGTCGGGGGCAACTGCCAGGTCTAACAGACTTCTTGGGAATGCGACGTGATGACCGTCATGCTCATGTGGGGTCCTAACAACTTGGTTGTTGCATTCTGAGGTCTGTGGCCTATATAGGCTAGGCCAATAGATCTTTTCCTCCCTTTCCTCCTTTCTTCTTCCTCTCCACTCCTCTTCCTCTCTTCTGTCCGAGTTCACTCTTGGGGGCCTTTCTTATCCAACTTGGTTGAGCTTTGACGTGCTAGTGGATCTTCCTCGCCTATAGGTGGCTTCGACGTAGAGCTTGGAGCGAGGAGGAGGTGGCCACTTACACAAGAAAAGCCCAACATGTTGGTTCTTCAATTTGAGGTAGGGACATCAATCCTTCCCCCTAGTTCTAGCTTGCCTAGAGCCTCTCCCTACCTTCTAGAGCCTCATAGGCTTCGTTCTATGGTTCCTTGTTCTATGATTAAGTTGGGGTCTGTTGACCATGAACATGCATGTGAGCTTTGCATGAGTGTAGTTAGCCTTCCTTGCTATGCATGGGTGTGAATGTGGGTGGTTTGAGCTCCTTTCATTTGCTTCTAGTGTTTTGCATGCTCTCCATCCCCAGTTTGTGTTGCATGTGTGTTGTTGGGGAAGATCTTGAGGACTCGGCCATGGCTACTAGCTCTCTGCCTGTGGTCTCGACAAGTTGGTTTTCGCCTCTAGGTTGCGACACATTCCCCATCGCCTTCGGCTTACTCTAGTTGCACCATCCACACTGTCATGTTATGGTAGCAACAGTGTGTGTGTCGCCTTCTGCTCTGCAATGCACCGAGCTTGCTATTGCCTTATGGTTGCGATAGCCCATGTGCTGCATTCTCTGTGATAGCGATAGGATGTCTATCGCCTTCTCAAACAGAGGGTCGATTGTTTCCATTCGGAGCTATGCTTCCGTCAAGCTTGTGTTTCTCTATTCCTGTGGCACCATTGTTGTTCCTAGTACGGTACTACACTAGTCGGTTCATCCAGTGCTCGACACTCTTGGGCATGTCTCATTGTGTGGGTTGTTACCGTTTCCCAAACCCCCATCCTTGTAAGCCCATAGAGAGAGTTCTCCATGCTACGGTGGGTAGACAATGACATCGATTCATTTATAGAGGTCTTGTGATTGCTCTGGGACGCCGAGGTGGTTCGAGCTTATTCTTCCGACGCAGGCCAGTCAGTCCTTTCCTTGCTACCTCACTCTACATGATTTCGAAACTACAAAGAGGTGTCAAGAATGGGACCTTAGATCAGCACAGACTACGGAAGTTGTTGTGGTTCTTTGTGTTCCATGGCCTCACTCTGATGGGAGGACGACAGGCCTAGATGTGCGGTCAAGGGTAAGATGCTTGTGGCGCTCCTGACCAGTGGACTAGTGGTAGTTGCCTCCGTGGCTGGTGTTCTTGTCCAGACAAGTTACTCTTGTCTATGTGTACAACGGTGTGGTGGTCACAGTGAGTTGGTTATACGAGATTCATGACTGTGTAGTCTTTTCCCTACCGGCAGTAGTGTAGTAGCTTCCACACTTTCTTTAGTAGAATAGATGGTTATTTATTGTTAACCTTTTAATTATACATCTATTCTACTTGTTAGCACTGGTGGGTGATTGGTAGTCCCTACTGGGCTTCTTTGTGAGGCTCACTCCCTTCCTTTCCAGGTGATGCTTCACAACACGAGCAAGTTGAGCAGCAGATGGAGGAGACAGGGCTGCAATAGCCAGTGTCATCCTTAGTAGTATCCCCTTTGTGCTTTGGTACTCCACCCTCGGAGTATGCCCCTTAAGGGTTGTGTCTTTCCCTTCTACTTACTATTTGTGTTTGGGACTTGTACCAGACTTGTACTACATACTTGTGTTTATTTTCACTTGTTCGTTCATTATAGTGTTGTAGTTGTTATTTATTTCCTTTAGGTATCCTGTTAGACTGATCATTCAACCCTTTGGGGTCTCGGATCCGTGGGTGGTGGCATCAGAAGTTGGGTTCTCGGCGGGAGTCGAGGGTCGGGTTTCCAAGGTTGTTACAGTGGTATCAGAGCAAGGGGTCTATAAGGACTTGTAATGAAACTAAATAACACAAAGAGTCCCATAGAAAGTACAAGTACACTGCTAGCCATCTGAGTTGTTATACCTAACAATAGTGTACTTGTGCTATGCAGATATGGCTCCGCTAGGCACAGACAAGTCACAGAGTTGCTGGAGCAACAGGGCGATGCACCAGATCAGTCATCCTCACAAAACAGAACATAGCGAGTGTTCCTCCCCCTCAGGGAGCACAACAATAATAGTGGTACGAGCCTCCACCACCTCTAGTGATGATGATGTCGATGATGGTGCAGATGTGGAGACCCATGTTCCAGTTTCCCTAATAGTATGAGCAGATGGCAGTAGGAGGAAAACAGTTTGCGCAAATGGCAGCAGGTGTAAGCAATAGCCAATGGCTCCCTAGGCAGTACCACTAGCGGCACAATAGGCACCAGACGCAAGAGATGCCTAGCCAGTAGGAGCTGTAGTAGTGGCACCAAAGGATAGGACCACTCTTTTAGAGAGGTTCTAGCATCTCTGACCCCTGACCTTCTTCGGCGACTACAATCCAGACAGAGCAGAGAGCTGGGTCTATGACCTTGAGCGTACATTCGAGACCATGGACTATGGGGAGCAAGACCATGTGAGGCTTGCAGTATACCAGCTGAGGAGGTAGCACATAAGTGGTAGAGGACTCAAAGGCAGGCACACTTGCTTGGGCGAAGACTAGACTAGATCACTTGAGAGCAGTTCTTAGAGGTCTTCCCCGATGGGTTCTTTCCTTTCTACACCCACCGTAAAAGGAGGGACAGTTCCACAAGTTGACTCAGGGGGACATGTTGGTTACACAGTACCACCAAAAGTTTGTTCAGTTGTTGAGACATGTTTCTCACATTGCTTGCAGTGAGCAGGCACGTATAGAGAGGTTTATAGTTGGCCTAAGACCAGAGTTGAGGTGGGCCATGTCTGGTCACTTATGTGACACCTTGGAGATTGCAATGACTAGAGCTACTACTTTGGAGTGGGAGTCCAAGTTCTAGCCACAGTAGAGAGGAGCTCCTATTCGGTCTTCTCCATACCAGTGCCCTTCTGGCAGTCGAGGCAATGTGACATCTTCTTCCTCTTCGGGCACAACTAGTTCTTGTTTGCGCTTGATGTTCAAGAAGATGTTCACTCGTGGGTACAGGGGCAGACAACGATGGTAGCAACAGAGGAATCAGGTGGAGGTTGCAAAGCAATCCATGCAATAGGGTGCAAAGCAAGATTAGCGTGAGGTAGTTTGCTACACTTGCGATTAGCCAGGACACTTCAGGCGAGAGTTCCCGATGGGGAGAGGTCAACAGCAGCAGCTAGTGCAAACACAATTTTTGCAGCAGACCCCATAATTTTAGCACACTCCCCAACACCAGGCACAGTGTTAGCAGTAGTACCAACTACAGTAGCAACGCCAGCAGCGAGGATAGCGTGGACGTGGGCACGTAATGAACCTCATCAAGGAGGAGACTGAGGCTTCAAACCTGGTCCTAGGTATGGTACCTATAATAGGAAGAACCACCCGTGTTTTGATTGATCCTGGTGCCTCACATTGTTTTGTTTCTGAAGAGTTTTCCAGGTTTCTTGTTGAGTTTGCACATAGGAGACCATGTGATGTGTTGGTCAATCTTCTGTCTGGTGACTACATGCATTCGTTAGGTTACCTAGAGGGTATTACTATTATGGTTCAGGGTCACCACTTGCCGACCAGGTTGTTTGCTCTGCAAATCTGTGACTTTGATGTCATTCTCGGCATGGACTAGTTGGAGGCTCACTCTGCCATGCTAGATTATCAGCGAAAGACCATGCGGTTCGAGATACCTGGAGCACTTGTTCTTTGCTTTCGAGGTACTTGTCTACCTGCCAACCCTTTGTTTCTTTCTGTAGAGCTCGACGCTTGATTCGAGATGGTTGTGTTGCATATCTTGCTTCTGTTTGTTTCTCAGAGTCAGGTTAGTTGTCTGTTTCAAATATTCTAGTTGCTCATGATTTTCCTAATGTGATTCTAGAGGATCTACTGGGCCTACCGCCTGAGCAGGAGGTAGATTTCTCCATTGAGTTGTTTTCGGGGACAATGCCTTTGTCCAAGGCATGTACCGAAAGGCGTCAGCAGAGCTTAGGGAATTGAGAACGAGTTAGAGGAGTTTTGGAGAAGGGCTTCATTTTGCCGAGCCTTTCGGCATGGGGTGCGCCAGTATTGTTTGTATGGAAGGATGGCAGTCTAAAGATGTGCATTGATTACAGACAGCTAAACTAGGTTACAGTGAAGAACAAGTATCCTTTGCTCATGATAGATGATTTGTTTGATTAGTTGCAGTCGGCAGTAGTTTTCTTGAAGATTGACTTGAGATTCAAGTACTACCAGTTGAGGATCAGGGAGTCAGATGTCGACAGGACAACTTTTTGCACGTGCTACGACCACTTTGAATTTGTCGTGATGCCCTTTGGGCTCACGAATGCACCAACAACCTTCATGGACATGATGCACAGGGTGTTTCGGGAATACCTAGATAGGTTTGTGGTCATGTTCATGGATGACATCCTAGTCTACTCAACTTTCGAGGCAGAGCACGAGGAGCACTTGAGGATCGTGTTGGAGGCGTTGTAGAGTCACCAACTTTATGCCAAATTCAACAAATGTGAATTTTGGCTAAAGGATGTGCACGCCAAGGTGGTGGCAGTGTCATCTTGGGGTCAGCCCACTACAGTTGCAGAGATTCACAGTTTTGAAGGCCTAGTAGGGAACTACAAACGGTTTATCTAGGATTTTGCCAGAGTTGTCGAGCCATTGACCAGGTTGACCCGTAGGGAGACCAGATTTGTATGGACAGTAGAGTGTGAGCAGAGTTTCCAAGAGCTGAAGATGAGGTTGAATTTAGCTCCAATACTAGTTTTGTCGTCTGGCAGTTGAGGTTTCGTTGTGTACACAGATGCCTTAGGATATGGTCTTGGCACAGTGTTGATGTAGCATAGTAAGGTAATTGCTTATGCTTCTAGAAAGTTTAAGAAGCATAATGTGAACTACCCTACTTATGACCTGGAGCATGCAACAGTCATTTTTGCTTTGAGACTGTGGAGGTACTACTTGCACGGAGAGGCCTTTGTGGTCTTCACAAATCACAAGAGCTTGCAGTATGTGTTCACTCAAAGGGATCTAAATCTGAGGCAGCACAGGTGGCTCGAGTACCCGAAGGACTATGACTTTATCCTTTCCTATCACCGAGGAAAGGCTAACATCGTGGCAAACGCGTTGAGCCCACTTGAGTTCTTTATTGATTAAAGAGTGGAGGCTGTTGGAGGACATGGCTCAGGGAGTTTTCTATCCCTTAAGGCACAGGAACTGTGCAGTGATAGCCAGCTTGTCACTTCGTCTAGCGATGTACCGCCAGGTGATAGAGGCTCAACGTGCAAATCCAGAGTTGGCATATATCTTACAGATACCAAAGGTGATGATATATAAGGACGACAGGGTTAGATTCAGTGACAAACTATACGTTCTAAGAGATGCTCGTCAGAAGTTGTTGATAGAGGCACATAAGTCGAGGTACATCATTCATCCCAGTTCCACCAAGATGTGCCATTGCCTGAGGAGGCTCTTTTGGTGGCCTTGGATGAAGAGAGACATAGCAGAGTTCATTGCTCATTGCCTTACTTATCAGTAGGTGAAGGCTAAGCACCAGCGTCCTAGTAGTGAGCTCTAGCCATTACCCATTCTTGAGTGGAAGTGGGACGACATGACTATGGACTTTGTAGCTGGCCTACTTTATACCTCGCAGTGACATGATAACATTTTGGTGATTGTAGATCGCCTGACGAAGACATCTCGTTTCTTGTTAGTCAGATCATCTTGGTCAGTGGACAGGCTTGCTAGACTATATGTGGACAGGGTAGTACCGTTTCTATTGTTTTAGACAGGGATCCGAGGTTCAAATTAGGTTTCTGCTATAGTTTTCAGAGAGCACTAGGCATTGAGTTGAGGATGAGTTCTGTTTATCATCTTTAGATAGACGGTCAGTTGAAGCGAACCATACAGACACTAGAGGACATGTTGAGGGTGTGCTACCTAGACTGGGGTGGCATGTGGGAGATGCACCTTCTCATGGTGGAGTTTGGTTACAACAACAACTATCACTCTAGCATTAGGATGGCACCGTATGAGGCACTATATGGCAGATCATGCAGGACACCTTTACACTGTCATGAGGTCGGATAGAGACAACTTTTGGAACCAGAGCGAGTGCAGCAGTGCACAGAGATTGTCAGACTGATCAAGCAGAGGTTGCAGAAAGCACAGAGTGGGAAAAAGAGCTATGCAGATGTTCGCAGGAGGCCGTTATAGTTAGAGCAAATGACTTTGTGTTCATACGGATCTCTCTAACCAAGGGAGTCCTGAGGTTTGGGAAGAGGGGAAAGCTCAGCTCGAGGTACATCGGCCCTTTTCCCATTCTAAAGAGGGTTGGCGAGGTCGCATATAGGTTAGCTCTTTTATCAAAGTTGTCAGGTGTGCATGATGTGTTTCTCGTTTCGTAGTTGAGGAGGAACATGTCAGATCCATCTAATATGTTTAACTACACACAGTTGTAGCAACCAATATATTTTTAAATCCAAAATAAATAAGAATAAAATAATAATAAATTGTGGAAAGTTTGATTAAAAGTACACTAAAATATAGGGTACATCTAATATGTTTAACTACACACAGTTTGTAGCAACCAATATATTTTTAAATCCAAAATAAATAAGAATAATAATAATAATAAATTGTGGAAAGTTTGATTAAAAGTACACTAAAATATAGGGTAATGGACAAAACCATTAGTAATTGATGTTTGAGGAAGTAATCGATGTCTAAAGAGGCAATCGATGTTAGTTAATAATCGATGTTTGAGGAAGAAATCAATGTCTAAAGAGGCAATCGATGTTAGTTAGTAATCGATGTTGGAGGAGTAGTCGATGTTGAAAGAGGCAATTGATGCTACTTAGTAATCAATGTTTGAGGAAGTAATCGATGTCTAAAAAGGCAATCGATGTTAGTTAGTAATCGATGTTCGAGGAGTAATTGATGTTGAAAGAGGCAATTGATCTTACTTAGTAATTGATGTTGAGGAAGCAATCGATGTTAGATAGTATCATTGTTTAAGGAAGCAATCAATGTTGGAGGAGCAACCGATTATTAGACAGTAATCATAGGAGCAATTGATTAATGGTTAGCAATTGATGTTAATGACAATTGATTAATGGTTAGAAATCGATGTTAATGGCAATCGATGTTGGTCAACAATCAATGTACAAGGCAATCGATATATCAACTTCGATTGTCAACTCCGACTGTCAAGATATATTGTTGTCCGTCGAAGTGGACTTAGAATATGACGAAGTTAGCTTCAACAGATCACGACTAAAACAAAGTTAGACTTCGTACATGACGAAGTTAGCTTCGACTGATCACGACTAAAATGAAGTTAGACTTAGGATATGATGAAGTTAGCTTTGACCGATCACGACTAAAATGAAGTTGAACTTCAGATATGATGAAGTTAGCTTCGACCGATCACGACTAAATGAAGTTGAACTTCAGATATGACGAAGTTAGCTTCGACCAATCACAACCAAAATGAACTTAGACTTTGTATATGACGAAGTTAGCTTCGATTGATCACGACTAAAACGAAGTTGGACTTCGGATATGACGAAGTTAGCTTCGACCGATCACGACCAAAATGAAGTTAAACATCGGATATGATGAAGTTAGCTTCAACTGAACATGAACAAATCGTATATAACTTCGAATATGACGAAGTTAACTTTGATTGAACATGATCAAATTGTATGTAACTTTATATATGACAAAGTTAGCTTTGACTGAACAAGACCAAATCGTGCATGATGAAGTGGACTTCATATATGATGAAGTTGTCGGTCATTGCCTAAACGGAAGAATCTATGTTAAGTATATATACCTGATAATAAAGGGGTTAGTTAAGATAAACACGGAAAGTATGGACCATAAATCGTGATTGAATCCAATAGAGGATTCCAAATCTGCTCCCTAGAACTAAAGCAAATAGAAACAGATCTGTTATGGAAACGACTTCCATGGAAGTTTTCGAACATAATAGGACTCTTACCAAGAGCTTAGGAAACTACAAACATGGAAGTTTGCATCATCACGTCACTATAAAACCATCATAAGATCCCCATAGCCAACCCTAGATTTCACTTCATTGTTGAACATGGGAGGAATTTCCAGGAGCAAGGAGGAAAAAACTAGTAGCAAGGTTTTGAGAATCCTACATCCCGTAGCTTCTGCTTCGACCTATGAGAATCCTGTGCTAGAAACGACCAAAGGCAGGTAATCTTGGGTACCAACTTAACATAGTGTATATTTTTTGAAAGTTCTTCAAGTCTAGCCTCATGTGTCCATATCCTCTTGATTTTTACCTTAAGGAGTATCAAGTTGTTTCTAAACCTTTGTTTTCTTGTAACCAAAGCCATGATCGATGTACTTTCTGTTTACAGTAACCTTTTTCACTTATAGTACCATCCTAGGTACCCTAGATTTAAAGTTATGGATTAAGCAAGTAAGTCTACGTCTATACTTAAAACCATCAACCCCATGTTAAAAACATTATCTACGTGAATATGATTCTAACGTTCTATATGGAAATTACTGATGATACTCTCCTATGATTATGTTTTCTTCATCTTTATATTCCAACCCACTGCTATAGAGAAAATGAATAGGAACAACATCTTTCCATAATATGTACCATAACCTATTAGGTCTGTGTGGGTCAATATGGTTAAGTATCTTTCCATTGTTCTCACAATCTCCTAACTGTTCCATTAGGAACTTTCCACATCGAATATGATTTCTAATTACCACTTGGATGACCTTCTTCGCGTTTGTCTTGGTTAAAATATTTAAAGTCTATAGAATTTAAAGGCTAAGCTATATGCTATTCGGATTGGTCTCTTGATCTATTGTCATATTTTTTGAATTCCATGAAAGAGCTTGTCCTTATTACGGTGTGCTTGTTCATGGAAATCTAGGGCCATAATATGTATGTGTTTGATTGGCACACAACGTGGGACTTCGGTCCAATAACCAATGCATGTGCAAATAAGGGCCATGTCTTGTCCTAGGGAGGAGTGCCCCAACATACTTATTAACTGCGAGAGCATGGGCTTGTGGTGCGTGGCATGGCACCGATATGTGTGCAAGATTCGTGAATGTAACATCCTGAGTTTGGTTGTCCTTGGTGTTCATCATGGGATCACGAAGGGTCGAGGTGTCGCGTTCTGAACGCGATCAGATCTGTGTCGCCCACTGGTTGAGAAGGTGACGGCCTCTGTGTCGCATTCCCTTGATTTGTTTGTGGTTGGTGTGCCACGTGTCCGCGCTCCTATGTGTGAAGGCGATGTGCTAGTTGTCGTGTTCACCTGACGAACCTGCAGGCGTGACACGTGGTCTGGAGGATGTCTGCCTATCAGAAGACCTTTCAGAACTTCTGAGAAGGCGACAAGATACCTATCACGTTTGGGTGAGAATGCAACGTGCCCCATGTCATGACCTCAATCCCGAGGACTTAAGGCATGTAGGCTCCTCTTTCTTCTCCTTTCTCCTTCTTTCTCCTCCTCTCCATGGTGGGAGAGATTCCTCCATCCCTCTCAAGCGTCTTGGGTGTGGAAGTGCTGGCGTGCTCGTGGCGGAGCGTTGGAGCGGTGTGGAGTGAGGAGGAGGTGTCCATTCTAACATGAAGGGCCCCAATGGGTCTAGCTCTTTGATTGCAAGTAGGAATCTCTTGCTCTCTCTTACTGTCTTGAGGAGATGGAGCTTGTTTTGAGCTATCCTCCCTGTGCTCGAGGCTTCCTTGTGGTTTTGCATGGAAGAATGCTTTTCAGTGGTGCTCCCTCTTGTGTAGTTTAGTTTCCTTGTGGTTTGTGGGCGAAGAGAGGTGGGATTGGTGCCCCTCGAGCCTTCTTCCATTGTGTTGGAGGTGTGTTCTCTTCTCCATACCCTCTCTGGTGGTCGTTTTATAGCTTGGGGGATTGTGGGATAGCCCCATCCCCAGTCTCGATCTTCTGACTGAAATCGCGATAGGTTAGCTGTCGTGATATCAGTCAGAAGGCAACGGGCCTCCTGTCACAATCTAGTTGCGATGGGATAGCCGTTGCATTCTATTTGCCCTTATGTTTCCACATTTTTGGTCTTGGTGGGGGTGGCCCGTGACCAAGTTGGTTAGAGGGAGGTCTCCCCAACATGGCATGGGGTTCGTCTTCCACTTAGTTGCTTATCTCTGTCGTTCCTTTTGGTGTGGACCTTGGCGTGGTTCTGCCCCAAGGGTTTTGCCTTCAGATAAGGAACGCGATGAGTCGATATGTCATGTTCAACATCTGAAGGCGACACCCTTCTTGTCGCCTTCTTGTTGCGATAGGGTCGTTGTCGCGTTTCCCCTTCCTGTTAGGTTTCTTTGTTTCCGGGCTTTGCATGGGTGGTCTATGCCTAAGTTGGTTAGGGGGAATGTTTCAACTCCAACGTAGGCACATGACTGGTGTTCTGTGGTTGCTGCCCTGGTCAGGTTGTGGGTGTGGGCCTTGGGGCCGTCTTTCCCAAGAGCTCTATCTTCAGCTGAAGAACGTGATAGGTCGATACGTCGCATTCATCATCTGAAGGCGATACCCTAGCTATCGCTTTCTGGTCGCGACATGTTCTGTGTCACTTTATGCTTTTGATTGCGATGGGCTTCTTGTTGCCTTATGGTTTTTATGCTGTTGTGCAGCTTTTTCTGTAATCCCGAGTTCCTGGCTGAGGTGTTTGTGCCTATGTTGGCCGATGGTCCTCCTGGGAGTTCCAGGAGGTGTGCCATGCGTGCCCTGTTCCTATTGCGCTTGTCTTAGTTGCGAGCCAATGGTGCCATTTATTTGTTGTGGTTGCCCCGCCTGTTCCCAGTTCGCCCGATGCTTGGCACTCGAGGGCTTGTTCCATTGAGAGGTTGTTACTGTTACTTGGGACTCCCACTCCCCGTGCCTATTGAGGGAGTTCTCGAGGCGGTGGGCGTGCTCGAGTGACAGACTCTGGTAGCTAAGGGGAAAACAATAGGGAGAACAACATAGAGTCGTTTGCAGAGCTCTCTTAGCTGAGTCTGGGACACCGAGGTGGTTTGGTTGTTCTTCCGGTGCAGATCAACTAGTCCTTCTCAATGCCTCTCTCGGTGTTGGTTTCGCAGCCACGTCGCAGTGTCAAGCGTGGGCTGCAGTTTGGCCAAGTTACAGTTGTTCGTGTGTGGTGTT
This sequence comes from Colocasia esculenta, assembly GCA_014218235.1. Classification (NCBI taxonomy): domain Eukaryota; kingdom Viridiplantae; phylum Streptophyta; class Magnoliopsida; order Alismatales; family Araceae; genus Colocasia; species Colocasia esculenta. The sequence continues at coordinate 148,471,169 of CM024757.1, forward strand.
CTTTGTGGTGTCTTGTTGGCCTCACTCTTCCGGGGAGGTTGTAGGCAAAAGCCAGTGGCTGACGAGTAGAGGGAGTGGCCAGTTTTCCCTCCTCTTAGCTGCCAGTGGCAGTGGCTTTGTTGCTGTTGTTGTGACATTGTTTCTCAGTCATGTTTCTATGTGTGATCCATTGCTCTAGCTTGCATGGCAATTATAGCCTAGCCGTGTCTAGTTTTCATGAGCATCGTTAGTCTCGCCTTGTTGGCCTGTGCTTCTGGTGGTTTTTACATTACGTGTTATCTCGGTGTGCCTTGTGTTGGCCCTAATCATTGTATTGTATTTCGTGCCTTGTGTCGTCCATGTTGTGCTTGTGGTGAGACGTCCTTCTCACGTGGCTGCTCAGTGTCCATTCGTAGTGACACCTATCTATGTACCCTTCCTGACCATGTGAAGGTCTGGGATGGCTTTTCTTGTGGTGAGAATCTTGTCTCATGTGGTTGCTCTGGTGTTCCATGAGCTCTTTTACTCGGTGTGTGTGTGCCGAGGGTTGCTTTCGCATCGTGTCCGACTCCGATGGTTTTGTGAGAGTCGCATGTGGCCCGACCCTAGTTGGTGGTGTTACTCTGTCCCACTACTTTGTAGTACTATGCAGTAGGTGTTTCTCGCTTTACTGTTTTCTAGAGTAGTTGCTTCCACTTTTCCTTGGAGTTCCTGCTACTCTGGCTGGTAAGGGACTAGTTATCCCTACTGGGCCTTGTTCGTGAGGCTCACCTTTCTACTTTCTTCAGGTAGATACTCACTCTAGAAAAAGTTTGTTGTCGGACAGTTGTGGTGGCAGTTTGTTACGCCGTGCATTGCCAGTAGTGTAAGAGTGTGAGCGTGAGAGCTCTTGTACTGTGTGAGTTGAGAGTTGCCTTTTTGCAAGTCCTTAGGGTATGCCCCTTAAGGATTGCACTTTTCTTTCTGTACCTATACTTTTATCTGAAACATGTTGTACATTTTTACCTTATTATGTACAAACTTTCATGTTATAGTTATTTGAATTCATTGTATATCTCACTGGACTAAATTTTAACCCTTCCGAGCTTTCGGATCCGTGGGTGGCGGTGCGACCTTTGTGGTCCCTCGCAGGGGGTCCGGAAGGTCGAGTCGTTATAGTGGTCTCAAAGCTTAGGGGTGCGATGAGACTTTTAATGAGTTAATAACTATGGTTGTCCCAAAGAAACGTACTAGTAGGTTGTTGGCCCATCTGTGGTTGTTAGTATTAGTTGTGAGTTTTTCATTATGAATTGTAGGTGCGTGAATTTCCCGCAAGGTCCTCATGCGAGTTGCAGGAGAGTTGTTGTTGTTCTTGGGTGTTCATGCAACAAGCATGGTCGTCTGGTTCACTCATGCTGTGGTTGGGTTCGTCATCAGCCTACACGTCCGTATCGATGTGTCACGAAGGCTGAGAGATCCTACGTGTGGTGTGATCTTCACCGGTGCAGGTGTTGTCTGTGGAACCGGTCGAAGGTGTCCTTACATTGTTGGTTGTCCCCTTGTTGTTGGGGTTTGTGCTGTGTTGGTTGTGTGTTTGGTCTCACATGCCTGCATGCTGTCGTGCATATTGTTCTGCTCAGTCGGCATCGTTGCTACAGCTTAGCAGATGTTCTGTGTGCCATTTTGCATTGCTGGTTGAGTGTTGCGACACTTGGTTGTGCTTGTTTGTCAGCCTTGTGCTGATTGGTTGTGAGCTCTAGTGAGGTGCTCTTGAAGTTCTTCTTTGGTTTTGGTGGAAGTGAGGTTTTCCCGAAACTATGGTGTGCTCATTTTTTATTGTTGTTGCATTGCCCTCTGAGTTGAGGTGCATCGCTTGATTGCTTGTATTCTGGTGAGGTTTCTTAGAACCGTTGTTGTTGTCTTGGTGAGGGTTTCTCTCCGAGGCTATTTCTGTGCTCGTTGATGTCTTCCGTTGTGTTACCCTTGTGGTTTGAGGTCTATGTTGTTTGGTTGGTTGTGTTGCACCATCACTCTATTGTGTTGTGCAATTTTATTGGTTGGATGGTTGCGTGTTGTCTGCTTGTTTGCCTCGGGGCAAAGTGAGGGGCCTTGACCATGTGCGTGGCCCTGTGTTGGCCAGTTCACCGCGTTGTTCGCTTATAAGTATCATGTTTGTGCCGGCGGGACTGCGTGAATCCCTATGATTTCAGTTGTTTCCACTTGTTCTTCCATGCTCGACGCGCTCATGCAAACTGTGGTTTGGCAAGCATCGTGGGTGTTTGGCTGGCTATGCCTCTTGTGTGAGTGCTAGCCTTGTGCTACGGTTTTTCCCTTCCTTGTGTGGAGGAGGCTTGTTGTGTTCCTTCCTCCTCTGTTTTGTGGGAAGCTCGGGGTGGTGGTGCTCTACCATGGTGTTTGGTGCCATGTTGCGCACCGTGGTGACCTTTTAGCGAGATTGGTCATGGTGTACCTATTTGTGCCATCTGTTGCAATGTTGGTTCCTTGTTGCCTGACTGGATGATATGGGGTAACGTGCCTTGTTGTTCAGTGTGAGGCAGCACCGGTCTTCTTTAGTTTGGCTTGCTTGTGCAGACGTCGCTCCGGTGTGTGTTTTGCTTGTGACTCTATCTGCGCTTGGGGGCACTTGTCACCATTTAGGGTGTTGACCTCTCCGCTTGCAGAGGTAGGAGTGGTGCTTTGTGTTTGGGTGCTTCTAAAGCCAATGTGGTTGTTGTGCTCTTGAAACTGTTGGCTTTCTACGTGTTTCTCTTGTGGGTCTCTGGTGTTAAGTTCCCACCTATGGGCTCAGTGCCATTTCAGGGCCGTTGGTGTAGTTGCACGTACTACACTTCGACAGATTTTGGTGCTTATGGTAGCATCGTAAGCAGCGCCCGTGGGCTCTATTTACGATCCTGGTCGTGCTTTTGAAAGTTTGCTCGATGTTGGAAGCGTTGAGTTTTCGGCTTTGGGACTCGTGTGCTGTGTTGCCCAGCTAGCAAGCCTAGAGGGGGGGTGAATGGGATTCTAAAAATTTGAATACCTAAACTTGTCAACAAAACGTTTATACAAAAACGCTATGCTTGCTGTTAGTGTTAGTAAAGAAAATAATAGCAATCACACAAAAAGCAATCACACTATACAAGGATTTTATACTCGTTTGGATCTCTTTTCCATAGGGTCCTACGTCTGGCCCCCGAGCAACAACTCAGGATTTTACTACCCAAGGGTACAGTCCCCCTCAGGACACTTACACATCCAGCCGCAGTTGGCCTTCTCTTCACACACCCGAAGAGGAATACAACACCCTGGAACCAGTCTTCCTTCACACGAAGGGTAAGCTACCACCTGTAACCAACAGGCCTTCTCTTCATACCAGAAGAGGAACTACACAGGATGTGTAAAATACGGCAAGGCGCCCCTAGACCTGTTTTACAACAGATACCAGATCTGAGGCAGAGACGAGAGTAAAGATTTACACAAGAAAACTCTCAGAACTCATGGATGCTCTCCAAATGATTAAACAGGAATGAGGAGAGCAAGCGCTACACGAAATTGGAGTGGCAGATCGCTCTTCTACTAAGACTTCTGTGAAGGAAATGAATTGCAGCACTATCAGCTGTTTCTTTCGTGTATGTGCTTGTATGTTTTTTCTTCCGAAGTCTTGAGTCTTAAATATATCTTCTTCTGAAAAGTAGACGTTGAAGTATCTGTTGTCTCAAGGTTGGATGCACGTTAGACTGCATGGTACTGTAGTGCTTCCAGTCATTTAATGTTTTCTGATCCATGCACGCAAGAGAAGGATCTTCCCAGATTTCTGCAGTTTCTTCTTTGTTCAATGTTGTAGTAGTACTGTCAATATCCTGCATTCATTAAATACCAAATAGAAGGACAGCTAGACTGTCTCTTGGCTTGTCAGTTTACGTTAGAAACCAAGCAATAAGACTATACGTAAAAGTGGAAATATCATTCTGTCTATGAAATAGTTATTCTTTGCGATGACTTATGAAATTGTTATGCTTCAAAGCGAGTTGATGTGTACCTAGAAAAGTTTCATGCTCTGAAAATTAAAAACAACAGTGTAAGGATTTACTTACAAGTTTTTGCTTGATTTTGCCTGGTTTATTTCCTGTGACTAAGCTTCATAAAAACTTGTTAGATACTAATTGTTAGGATTTTGTTAATCACCAAAATAGATATATAATTCATGAATTTATATGGTGATGATCTGATCATCATGCTGACCTTTACCTTGTGGTTGTACCATTACTGCTGTGGGGTGGCCACTTTGCTTTGTCTAGGTAGCCATATCGGTGGTACACCCGACTTTGGTTATGACTTATGTTCAAGTTTTCTCTCTCTTGCTTGAGGAGCGAGTGTGTTCGGTGGTGGTACCCAATGCTGGCTTGGGTCCTTCTCAGAGGTCGACGTGTTGTCCTCGACGTCTGCAGGTGTTTCATTTCTCATGTGGTGTGTTGTCGTCTTGAGTTGCCTGGGTTGGCCCAACCTCATATATCTTTCTTGGTTTTGTCCTTGCGTGTCATGCTTGTGGGGTGATTGGTTTAGGTTTTCCATAGTTCCATAGTCATTGTGTGTCCTTGTTGCACCATGAGGATGATCTGGGTGAGATCGAGTGGTGCCGGCGGACACTGTCCTGTGTGTTGAGGTTTTCTGCACGAGCTTCTTGCCGCTTGGTTCGGGTCACCCTATGAGACTCTTGTTTGACTTTGCTGCAGGTACTAGTTGTTGCTTGTGGTGCAGGGCAGTTTAGTGGAGTCTTATGGCTGACCTCTTGGCATTTTGCTCACTTTTCCGTCAGTAGTTGTGTCCTCTGTCGAGTTCTGCTGGTGACAGAGTGAGTTCTACTATGCCTATGGAGTTGTCATCACCTGATTGTGTGCATCGCGCCGGTTGGTGTGTGCTCTGTGAGCTGTAGGTTGTCTGCTTAAGCACTCCATTCATGGCAGGGTAGTGGTTGTGACCATTGGGAGGTCAAGGTGTGACTTAGTGCTCTCTTTGTGCTTGTTGTTTTCTTTGACCGGGTTTTGCCCTTAATTTCGAGGACGAAATTGTTTTTAAGTTGGTTAGATTTGTAAGATCCCGAGTTTGGTTATCCTTGGTGTTGATCATGGGATCGCGACGGGTCGAGGTGTCACGTTCTGAACATGACGGGATCCTTGTCGCCTTCTAGTTGAGATGGCGACGACCTCTGTGTCGCATTCCCGTGATCTATTTGTGGCTGGTGTGCCACGTGTTTGTGCCTTGTGCATGAAGGTGACATGCCAGTTGTCACATTCACCTGAGGAACTTGCAGGTGTGACACATGGTCTGGAGGTTGTTTGCCTGTCAGAAGACCTATTGGAACTTGTGAGAAGGTGACAAGATGCCTATCGCATTCTTGTGAGAAAGTGACGTGCCTCTTGTCACAACCTCAGTCCAAAGGCCTTAAGGCATGCAGGCTCCTCTTTCTTCTCCTTCCTCCTTCTTTCTCCTCCTCTCCATGGTGGGAGATCTTCCTCCCTTCCTCTCAGGCGTTTTGGGCGTGGAGGTGCGGACGTGCTCGTGGCGCAGTGTTGGAGCCGTGTAGAGAGAGGAGGAGATGGCCAATATGACATGAAGGGCCTCAATGGGTTTGGCTCTTCGATTGCAAGTAGGGATCTCTTCCTCTCTCTTACTGTCTTGTGGAGATGGAGCCTGTTTTGAGCTATCCTCCCTGTGCTCGAGGCTTCCTTGTAGTTTTGCATGGGAGAATGCTTGCCGGTGGTGCTCTCTCTTGGGTAGTTTAGTTTCCTTATGGTTTGTGGGTGAGGAGGGGTGGGATTGGTGCCCCTCGAGCCTTCTTCTGTTGTGTTGGAGGTGTGTGCTCATCTCCCTACCCTCTCTGGTGGTAGTTTTATAGCTTGGGGGATCGTGGGATGGCGCCATCCCTGGTCTCGATCTTCTGACTAAGATCACAACAGGTTAGCTATCGTGATATCAGTCACAAGGCGACAAGCCTCTTGTCGTGTTCTGGTTGTGACAGGATAGCCGTCGCGTTCTGCTTGCCCTTTTGCTTCCCCATTTCTGGGCTTGGTGGGGGTGGCCTATGTCCATGTTGGTTAGAGGGAGGTCTCCCCAACTTGGCACGGGGTTCGTCGTCCAGTTAGTGGTTTATCTCCATGGTTCCTTTGGGAGTGGACCTTAGCGTGGTTCTCCCCCAAGGGTTCTACCTTCAAATGAGAAACGCAATTGGTCGATATGTTGTGTTCAGCTTCTGAATGCGACACCCTTCTTATTGCCTTCTTGTTGCGACAGGGTTGTTGTCGCGTTTCCCCTTCCCATTAGGTTTCCTTATTTTCGGGCTTCGCAAGGGTGGTCTGTGCCTAAGTTGGTTAGGGGGAATGTTTCTGCTCCAACTTAGGCACATGACTAGTGTTCTATGGTTGCTTCCTTGGTTGGGTTGTGGGTGTGGGCCTTGGGGCGGTCTTTCCCAAGAGCTCTATCTTTAGAAGAACACGATGGGTCGATGCATCGCATTCATCATCTGAAGGCGACACCCTGGCTATTGCTTTCTAGTCGCGATAGGTTCTGTGTCGCTATATGGTTTTGATTGCGACGGGCTTCTTCTCGCCTTATGATTTCTGTGCTATAGTGCAGCTTTTTTTGTAATCCCGAGTTCCTAGCTGAGATGTTTGTGCATGTGTTGGCCGACGGTCCTCCTTGGAGTTCCGGGAGGTGTGTCGTGCTTGCCCTGTGCCTACTGGGCTTGTCTTGGTTATGAGCCAGCAGTGTCGTTTTCTTGTTGTGGTTGCCCCACCTATTCCCAGATCGCCTGGTGCTTGGCACTCTAGGGCTTGTTCCGTTCAGTGGTTGTTACCGTTACCTAGGACCCCGAGTCCCCATGCCTGTTGAGGGAGTTCTCTAGGCGGCAGGCGTGCTCGAATGATAGACTCTGGTAGCTGAGGGGAAAATGGTAGGGGACAATGGCGTAGAGTCATTTGCAGAGCTCTCTTAGTTGAGTCTGGAACTCCGATGTGGTTTAGTTGTTCATCCGGCGCAGATCAACTAGTCCTTTTCACTGCCTGTGTCGGCGTTGGTTCTGGAGCCATGTTGCGGTGTCAAGCGTGGGGCCGCAGCTCGGCCATGTTGTGGTTGTTCATGTGTGGTGTTCTCTATGGTGGGTCGCTGGCCTCACTCTTTCGGGAAGGTTGTATGTAGAAGCCGGTGGCTGGCGAGCAAAGGGAGTGGCTGGTGTGCCCTCCTCTTAGCTGCGAGTGGCAGTGGCTTGGTTGTTGTTGTTGTGATGTTGTTTCTTAGTCGTGTTTCTAAGTGTGATCCATTGCCTTAGCTTACACTGTAGTTATAGCCTAGCCGTGTCTAGTTCCCATGGGCATCGTTAGTCATGCCTTGTTGGCTTGTGCTTTTGGTGGCTTCCGCGTTGCATGTTCTTTCGGTGTGCCTTGTGTTGGCTCCAATCGTTGTTCTATAGTTTGTTCCTTGGTGTCGTCCGTAGTGGCATAAGCATGTGTGGTTTCCTAACCTCGTGGTGTGTCAGGGGTCTAGGGTGGTTCTGGTTGTGGGCCCTCGACCTTGTGGAGGTTTGAGGCGGCCGTGCTTGTGGTGAGATGTCCTTGTCATGTGGCTGCTCGATGTCGTTCATGGTGACACCTATCTGTGTACCCTTCCTGACCTTGTGAAGGTCTAGGATGGCTGTGCTTATGGTGAGACTCTAGTCTCACGTGGTTGCTCTGGTGTTCAGTAAGCTCTTTGTCTCAGTGTGTGTGTTTCGAGGGTTGCGTTTGCATTATGTCCAACTCCGCTGGTTTTGTGGGAGTCGCGTGTGGCCCGACCCTGGTTGTGGGTCGTGGCATTACCCTGTTCCGCTACTTTATAGTACTCTACAGTAGGTATTTCTCGCTTTACTACTTTCTAGAGTAGTTGCTTCCACTTTTTATTGGAGTTCTTGCTGCTCTGGATAGTAAGGGATGGTTATCCCTACTGGGGCTTGTTCGTGAGGCTCACCCCTACTTTCTTCAGGTAGGGACTCGCTGTCGCAGGAGTTCGTTGCCGGATGGTAGTGGTGGCGATTTGTTATGCCGTGCGTTGCCCGCACTGTAAGAGTGTGAGCGTGAGAGCTCTTGTACTATGTGAGTTGAAAGTTGTCTTTTTGCAAGTCTTCAGGGTATGCCCCTTAAGGATTGCACTTTTCTTTCTATACCTGTACTTTTCTTTGTGACATGTTGTACATTTTTCTCTTATTATGTACGAACTTCTGTGTTATACTTATTTATACTTATTTGAATTCATTGCTTATCTCACTATACTAAATTCTAACCCTTCCGGGTCTTCGGATCCATGGGTGGCGGTGCAACCTTCGGGGTCCCTGGCGGGGGGTCCGGAAGGTCGGGTCGTTATTGTGAATGTGCCTTCGTTTGATATGATACGTATGATTATGTGAATTTATGTTATTTGTGAATATGGCCAGTTCTTGTTTATGTGATACGATATCAATCTTGACTCTCTACATACTACTCATGAAAGTCGTTACATGATTTGCAATTCAGTCTACACTGTTATCCTTTGAAAATGTAAGTAGTACCATGCATGTCTTATCATCTTGTTCATTGTAGAAATTCTACTATTTAAAGTGCTAATCACGTATACCATTGCCCGTACATTGAGATATAAATCATACTGGGTGTTAGCACGCTCACACTTGTTTTTCCTAAACCTTTTTAGGTACTGACGATGAGCCTATGGAAACTGAAGGGGAAGAGCAAGAGTGAAGAGCATCCCTGTTGTCATGAAACCACAATCTAGAGTTTAATTGTCTGAAGTAGTGTCTATATTAGTTTACATTTCATTGAGACTATCATGTGACTTGTATAATGGGTCCTATGGTTGGCTCTAACATTTATTGGATGTAGCAAGAAGATGTTGTTATAATGAGATTGACTTAATGTGGTTGTCATATCCAATATATAGTTTTGCTTATGATCCGAATATAGCTGCACATTCCGAATTCCGTGTCAGGGCATAACAATTTTAGATGAAACTTGTCAAGATCACTCGTGTCAAAATTGTCATACCTAAAGTGAGCTTGGGTAGAGCCATAGGTAAGAAGTCATATTGTAACATCCCATGTTACCATGACCAATCGCCCTCCATCAAGGGTGGCGACACAGGGTATGTCGCCTTCTGAAGACGACATGTGGCTTGTCGCATTCCAGTTGGGAAGGCGACTGGCCCTATGTCACCTTCTCCCTTTGCTGCCAGCCGCATGCACCTTTATTGTGTAGCTGTCTGAAGAGGGATGACAGGTGTCAGCATCTGGCAGTAAGGAGGCGACAGGTCCTATGTCGCCTTCTGGTGTCAGGCCTGCATGGCTGACACGTGGCGATGTCGTAGGTCGACTTGACCGTTGAGCAGGGGATAGCGACATGCACTATGTCGCCTTCAGGGTTACTGAAGGCGACGGGGCCCATGTCGCCTTCTCATGTTCAAAGGGTTAAGTGCTCAGGCCGAGAGCACAAGCCTCAGTTAGCCCCTTTGCTCTGTGCAAGCCTTATCTCCAGCGAACTGAAGCTTGGGAGCTCCGTGGAGGCTTGGGAGGAGGTTGTTTGACCATCTTGCAAGGTAGGTTGCTCTTGGTTGTTGATTGGTTGGGTTGTTCTTGTTTGGTTGCCCTTGTGTCCCCCATTGCTTGATCCCCCTCTCACTGTCTTTCCTCTTCTTGGGATGCTTGGATGATGGTCTCCTAGGGAGAGGAAGTGCTCGGTTCGTGGGAGGAGGCTCGTGGATCGTCGGAGCTCGGAGGTGGAGGGTTGCTAACCTACGAGAAGGGCCCTTGAGGTTGGATCTTCATCTCAAGGTAGGGAACCCAAACCTTCCCCCTAGTTCCACTTGCTAGGATCCTCAACTCTTCCAAGCCTAGAACTTGCATGCTAGGTTGTTTTCATGCTTTGGTTATGGATGTGGTTTGTGTGGTGCTTTGCATGCAATGGTTGCTTGGGTTTGAGGGTTCTCCATGTTGAGTGAGATGTATGTGAGTGTAGGTTATTGTGCATGCTTGTTGGGATTTCTAGAGGGTGGTTTGAGCTCTTTAGAACCATGTTTAATAGCCTACAAGTTTCCCTCCCCGCGGTTGTGAGATGCATGTTAAGGCGACACCTTTGGTGTCGCCACCCAGGTGGCGACACATCGATGCGTCACCTTCAGGAACTCCTGAAGGCGACAGCATCTATGTCGCCACCTTGGTGGCGACATGGGGGCCGTCGCCTTCTGCCTGTTTCCTGTTTCCTGCTTCGGTTCCTGTTTCCCTCGCTGACCTATCAGGTCACTGGAGCACTGACCTGGTTGTGACAAGGCCTATGTCGCAACCAGATCAGTAGGGTTGCACCGGCCTGGGTGCCGCCATCATGATGGTGACACTAGGCCTGTCGCCTTCTCAGTCAGAGAAGGGACTTGGCAACCTGCTCAGTGTCTTGCCTCTGCTGCGACTCGATTTTCTCGGCACCTGTGCTATTTCCTAGTGCAGTGCTACTTCTAGTCTCTCTCTCTCTCTCTCTCTCTCTCTCGCCCTGCTAGGCACTTGAGGGCTTGTCCGCGAGACAAGTTCTTACCGTTACCTGGGACCCCCGGTTCCCGCACGCTTGTGTCAGAGGGTGTTGCTCCAGGCGGCGGGGTTTGCTCGAGTCGTTGACTTTGGTAGCAGTAGGGGAAAACGGTGGGACAGCGACGTGGTCGTTTATGGAGCTCTCTTAGCTGAGACAGGGACGCCGGTAGTGTGTGACTCGTACGGCACAGTTCAGCTAGTCCGTTCTCACTGCCTCACTCTACATGGTTCCGGTACCACCTAGAGGTGTCAGGCGTGGGACCGTAGTCCGGCCAGACTAGGACAGTTGTGGTTACTTGTGGTTCCGCATCTCACTCCGACGGGAGGTGTTAGACATGGACCGTTGGTCGAGGGTAAGACGCGTGGCGCACCTGACCAGCTGACTAGAGTAGTGTACTATAGCTAGTGTGCTTGTCCAGGCAGTTCGCTGTCTGTGTTTACAGCTGGGTTCTTGTGGTGCCTTGGTTTACACGGGTTTTCCGGTCCCGCCGAGTGGCTTAGACCGACGACTGTGTAGTTCTTTCACGCTTCCACACTTTACTCTATTTAGTAGACTAGACTTTACTACTTTATTTAATTATCGCACTAGTCTATATGCTTGTGGAACCAGTGGGAGATTGATAGTCCCTACTGGGCTTCTTCGTGAAGCTCACTCCCTATTTTGCAGGTGAGACTTCACAGCAGTTCCCTCTGCGGCGTAGCGAGGAGACGGGCCCGCAGTAGTCGTCATCTCTAGTGGCAGTGTTTTCCCCAGTTCTGTACTTCACCCTCGGGGTATGCCCCTAAGGGATGTGTTATTCCTTTTCCGTTCTGCACTTGTACTTTTACTACTTTGGGACTTGTACTAGACTTGCACATTGTGTTAGACTCCTTCTTGCACTAGTTGGTACATTCTTAGTACAGTCATTGTTATTTACTTTCCGTCACATATCTCATTAGACCGATCCGTTAGCCCTTCCGTGTCTCCGGACCCGTGGGCGGCGGTGCCGACGGTCGGATCCTTGGTGGGAGCCGGGGACCCAGGCGCCGGGGCCGTTACAGTGGTATCAAAGCAAGGGGTCTATCAAGACTTGTGGTGGAAATGAGTAATGACATAAAGTCCCTTAGAAAGTATAAGTGAACACTGCTAGCCGCCGGAGTCTTAAGTGTTAATAACTAAATCTGGTTGTTTTACAGATCATGCCTCCACGCACTCGCAGGCAGGCTCATAACTTGGTGGAGCGTCAGGAGACTGAGTCGGACAGTTCGGTTGCTGCCGAGCAGATGTCGTTCGGTGCTCAGCCCCAGCAGTTCGAGCAGCCTGACGACCCGTTGCCGCAGGGAAGACCGCAGCAGCAGCAAGAGCAGCAGCAGTGGTATCCACCTGCGCCCCCACCGGCCGTCATGGAGCAGTGGTGGAGAGCGATGCTTCAGGGTCCGTGGCAGTACCTGCCGCAGCAGCAATACCAGCCGTACCAGCAGATGCCAGTAGGAGGTCAGCAGTTTGCAGAGATGGCAGCAGAGGAGCAGCCACCACCGTCCCCGCAGGCAGCACCGGTTCAGCCAGAGGTACCACCCGTAGTTCGGTAGCAGACTCCAGCAGCAGCACCTGAGGACCGCACCGTGCTTCTCGAGAGGTTCCTTCGTCTTTGACCTCCCACGTTTGTAGGCGACTGCGATCCGGATAGAGCAGAGAGTTGGGTCCATGAGCTCGAGCGCACCTTCGAGACCATGGACTGTGCAGAGTTGGATCAGGTTCGTTTGGCAGTATATCAGTTGAAGGGGTCAGCCCATGAGTGGTGGCGAGCAGTGAGGCTGACTAGGTTTCAGGGCAGGAGGTTGGAGCAGATCTCTTGGCAACAGTTTCTCGAGGCCTTCCTCGGCGAGTACCTTCCCGACTATGTCTGTCGGGAGAGGAGGGACTTGTTCCACGAGTTAGTCCAGAGAGACTTAACCGTGGGACAGTACCATCAGAGGTTTCTGCAGCTACTTCGACACGTTCCCCACGTGGCAGCTAGTGAGCAGGCTCGTACCGAGCGGTTCATTAGCGAACTACATCCCAACTTGAGGTGGGCCATGGCTGGTCACCTCTACGACACCTTGTCAGTAGCAGTGGCGACAGCTACGGCCCTGGAGCGGGAGTGTCAGTTTCAGCCACAGCAGAGTGGAGGTTCAGGGAGATCTTCTCCATACCAGTGCCCCGCAGGCAGTCGGGGGAGTGTGTCTTCTTCTTCCTCTTCGGGAACAGGCGGTGCTGGCCTGACCACGAAGTTGAAGAAGTTGTTCACTCATGGAGGCAGGCATCACTCGCAGCTGCAGAGGCGTCAGACCTTGTCGTTTCCAGCAGAGCAGTCCATCCAACAGGGAGCAGAGCTGAGCCAGCAGGGTTCGGGTTGTTACCATTGCGGGCAGGAGGGGCACTTCAGGCGAGAGTGTCCGTTGAGGCAGCAGCAGGAGCAGCACCAGCAGGTACCTCAGTCGCAGTACCGTCCACCCCAGCCACCTAAGCGCCAGCAGCAATACCAGGGTCAGCAGCAGCATCCGCAGCAGCAGCAGCAGCGTCAGCAGCAGAAGCCTCAGCGAGGTCGTGGATGTGGTCGGGTGATGAACATCATCAGAGAGGAGGCGGAGGCCTCTAATCTGGTCGTCGGTACGATTCCCATCCTTGGTAGAGCTGCTAGAGTTTTGATTGATCCGGGTGCTACGCACTGTTTTGCTTCAGAGGAGTTCTTTGCTACTTTGACCGAGTTTGCTCCGGAGCGGACCTGCGACCTAGCTGTTGAGCTTCCGATGGGTGACTTCGTTCGTACCCTTGGTCACTTGGAGGGTGTCACCGTCGAGGTGCAGGGCCACCAGCTACCAGCCAGACTGTTTACCTTGCAGCTCCACGACTTCGATGCCATTTTGGGCATGGACTGGTTAGAGGCACACTCTGCTTTGGTAGATTGTCAGCGGAAGACCGTGCGGTTCGAGTTACCTGGAGCACCTGTGCTTTACTTCCGAGGTACCCGATCTGTCCGCCGACCCTTTGTTTCTTTCTGCAGAGCTCGGCGTCTTATCCGAGACGGTTGTGTTGCTTTTCTGGCTTTTGTTTATGCCTCGGATTCGGGTGAGTTGGTTGTTTCTGACGTGCCGGTTGTTTGTGAGTTTGCTGACGTGTTTCCAGAGGATCTACCTGGGTTGCCGCCTGAGCGGGAGGTAGATTTCACCATTGAGTTGCTTCCGGGGATGATGCCTGCGTCCAAGGCACCGTACCGTATGGCACCGGCGGAGCTGCGGGAGTTGAAGCGCCAACTAGAGGAGTTGCTTGCGTTGGGCTTCATTCGTCCTAGCCGCTCGCCATGGGGAGCGCCTATTTTGTTTGTGAGGAAGAAGGATGGTAGCCTGAGAATGTGTATTGATTATCGTCAGCTGAATCAGGTTACCGTGAAGAATAAGTATCCCTTGCCCAAGATCGATGACTTGTTTGACCAGTTGCAGACAGCTTCAGTGTTCTCGAAGATCGACTTAAGGTCGGGTTACTACCAGTTGCGGATTCGGGAATCAGACGTTCCGAGATCAGCCTTTCGCACCCGCTACGGCCACTTCGAGTTTTTCGTGATGCCTTTTGGGCTCACGAATGCCCCAGCAGCGTTCATGGAGATGATGAACAGTGTTTTCAGCGAGTACCTGGACCGGTTCGTGGTGGTGTTCGTCGACGACATCCTGGTGTACTCAGTGACGGCGGAGGAGCACGAGGTTCACTTGAGGCTGGTATTGCAAACTTTGAGGAGTCACCGACTTTATGCCAAGTTCAGCAAGTGTTAGTTTTGGCTAAAGGAGGTGCACTTCCTTGGGCATGTTGTTTCTGGTGCAGGTGTGGCGGTTGATCCTGCCAAGGTTGAGGCCGTTGTTTCTTGGGGCCATCCCACTTCAGTTGCTGAGGTTCGCAGTTTTCTAAGGCTGGCAAGCTACTACAGGAGGTTCGTGCAGGACTTCGCCAGAGTTGCAGAGCCTTTGACCCGTTTGACTAGGCGGGAGACCCGGTTTGTGTGGACGACAGAGTGCGAGCAGAGTTTCCAGGAGCTGAAGAGTCGGCTGACTTCAGCTCCGATCCTTGTTATTCCTTCTGGCACTGGCGGCTTTGTTGTCTACACAGACGCTTCGGGTACTGGTTTGGGTGCTGTGTTGATGCAGCACGGTCGAGTAGTTGCCTATGCTTCTCGTCAGCTGAAGAAGCATGAGCAGAACTACCCGACGCACGACCTGGAGCTTGCAGCGGTCGTGTTTGCCTTGAGGTTGTGGAGGCACTACTTGTACGGTGAGGTGTTCGAGGTCTTCACCGACCACTGCAGCTTACAGTATGTCTTCACGCAGAGGGATCTCAACCTCAGGCAGCGCAGGTGGCTCGAATACTTGAAGGACTATGACTTTAGTCTTTCCTATCACCCAGGGAAGGCTAATGTCATGGCAGATGCTTTGAGTAGGAGAGCCCACCTGAGTTCTTTGTTGGTTAGACACTGGAGACTCCTGGAGGACGCTGCTCAAAGTGTGTTTGTACCGTCGAGCCTCCGGGAGAGGGCAGTGGCAGTCGTCCTGACCGTTCGTCCGTGGATTTTTCAGCAGGTACTTGAGGCTCAGAGTGCAAATGAGGACTTGGCAGACATGTTGCGGTTACCCGAGGTAGCACTGGATGAGGACAACGAGGTTCGTTTTCAAGGCAAACTCTACGTTCCAGAGGACGCCAGGGAGGAGGTACTGTCCGAGGCTCACCGGTCGCGATACTCTATTCATCCAGGCTCTACCAAGATGTACCATGACTTAAGGGTACTCTTTTGGTGGCCGGGGATGAAGAGAGATATCACTGAGTTTGTTTCGCGCTGCCTTACCTGCCAATAGGTGAAGGCAGAGCACCAGCGTCCTGGTGGTGAGTTGCAGTCACTTCCCATTCCAGTGTGGAAGTGGGAGCATATCACCACGGACTTTGTTTCTGGCTTACCTCGTACCTCTCAGGGGCACGACAGTGTTTGGGTCATCGTTGACAGGTTGACGAAGACCGCTCGCTTCCTTCCAGTCAGAGCAGCTTGGTCAGTTGACAGACTTGCTCGGTTGTTTGTGGACAGAGTGGTACCTTTGCACGGAACCCCAGTCTCTATTGTCTCAGATAGAGATCCGAGGTTCACTTCTCGTTTCTGGCGCAGCTTTCAGCGGGCACTTGGCACTGAGCTGAGGCTGAGTTCGGCGTACCACCCACAGACAGACGGGCAGTCTGAGCGGACCATACAGACCCTCGAGGACTTGTTGAGAGCGTGTTGCCTAGACTGGGGCGGCACGTGGGAGTCGCACCTTCCCATGGTGGAGTTTTCTTATAATAATAGCTTTCACTCCAGCATCGGGATGGCGCCCTATGAGGCTCTGTATGGTCGGCCGTGCAGGACACTGTTGCACTGGCACGAGGTTGGTGAGAGGCAGTTGTGGGTCCGGAGCTAGTTCAGCAGTGTGCAGACACAGTGAGGCTGATCCGGCAGAGGTTGCAGACAGCGCAGAGCAGACAGAAGAGCTACACCGACGTCCGCAAAAGATCGCTTCAGTTAGAGGTTGGCGACAGAGTGTTCCTTCAGATCTCGCCTACCAAAGGCGTTCTTAGGTTTGGGAAGAAGGGCAAGCTCAACCCGAGGTTTGTTGGCCCTTTTTCCATCCTGGAGCGTGTGGGCGAGGTCGC
The DNA here is from genome assembly GCA_014218235.1 of Colocasia esculenta. Taxonomy (NCBI): domain Eukaryota; kingdom Viridiplantae; phylum Streptophyta; class Magnoliopsida; order Alismatales; family Araceae; genus Colocasia; species Colocasia esculenta. The sequence goes on from CM024757.1 coordinate 148,487,398, forward strand.
TTACCGGTTAGCCCTTCCGTCTGAGTTGGCAAGTGTTCACGATGTCTTCCACGTTTCGCAGCTGAGGAAGTACATGCCAGATCCGTCGCATGTGCTCGACTACTCGCAGCTTGAGGTCGCCCCCGACTTGTCCGTGCCGGAGAACCCAGTCAGCGTGGTGGACCGCAGAGTGCAGCAGCTTCACAGGAGGAGTATCCCACTCATCAAGGTGGTTTGGGAGCACCGCGCTGGTGGCAAGGCCACTTGGGAGCGTGAGGACGAGATGCGGGAGCAGTTTCCTTACTTGTTCGAGTGACAGGTACGCAGTTTTACTTTGTCCCCCTAATTTTGCACTGAATTTCGAGGACGAAATTATATTTTTGTTGGTTAGATTGTAACATCCCATGTTACCCTGACCAGTCGCCCTCCATCAAGGGTGGCGACACAGGGTATGTCGCCTTCTGAAGACGACATGTGGCTTGTCGCCTTCCAGTTGGGAAGGCGATTGGCCCTATGTCGCCTTCTCCCTTTGCTGCCAGTCGCATGCACCTTTGTCGTGTAGTTGTCTGAAGAGGGATGACAGGTGTCAGCATCTGGCAGTAAGGAGGTGACAGGTCCTATGTCGCCTTCTGGTGTCAGGCCTGCATGGCTGACACGTGGCGATGTCGCAGGTCGACTTGACCGTTGAGCAGGGGATAGCGACATGCACTATGTTGCCTTCAGGGTTACTGAAGGCGACGGGGCCCATGTCGCCTTCTCATGTTCAAAGGGTTAAGTGCTCAGGCCGAGAGCACAAGCCTCAGTTCGCCCCTTTGCTCTGTGCAAGCCTTATCTCCGGAGAACTGAAGCTTGGGAGCTCCGTGGAGGCTTGGGAGGAGGTTGTTTGACCATCTTGCTAGGTAGGTTGCTCTTGGTTGTTGATTGGTTGGGTTGTTCTTGTTTGGTTGCCCTTGTGTCCCCCATTGCTTGATCCCCCTCTCACTATCTTTCCTCTTCTTGGGATGATTGGATGATGGTCTCCTAGGGAGAGGAAGTGCTCGGTTCGTGGGAGGAGGCTCGTGGATCGTCGGAGCTCGGAGGTGGAGGGTTGCTAACCTACGAGAAGGGCCCTTGAGGTTGGATCTTCATCTCGAGGTAGGGAACCCAAACCTTCCCCCTAGTTCCACTTGCTAGGATCCTCACCATTTCCAAGCCTAGAACTTGCACGCTAGGTTGTTTTCATGCTTTTGTTATGGATGTGGTTTGTGTGGTGCTTTGCATGCAATGGTTGCTTGGGTTTGAGGGTTCTCCATGTGTAAGGCCCTCGAATTTTCTGGATTTTTGCATGTAAATAATTCATGTCGTATATGTACGTTTGTATGTATCTACGTATGTATTATTGGTATACTTATGTGTGTATGTGTATAGCTTACGTATAAATAATGTATGTAATGCTTGATGGTAGTGTGTAAATGATAACGTATACATATAGCATGTATATAGGTGTAAAAGGTGCATGGTTTCTGCATGTTTTAGACTTCTACTCGAAGGCCATATTGGCTTCAATCGCAGGACGTCGATGAGGTGTCAGTGTCCACCCATGGACGCCAACACTAATCCCAGCGTCTAATGATGTGGACGCCAACTTCTCTGACCTGCATGCGTTGCACAGCCAGGAATTCCGAAAACAAGGTAGCTCACCTATTGGGGAGATGTCCCCAACGGTCTGAAACACATCTTGTCACCCCATGCGTGGGAGAGAATCCTCTCCCATATGTCTAAACCCGAATCTGCTTCCCCAACCCCTCTCTTCACCCTTTTGCAAGAGAGAAAGAAGAGAAGAAACCCTAGTTTTTGAACTGAGGAAAACCCCCACTTTGGAACCCAAAATCCCTCAACCTGAAGATTGTTCCGGAGACTTGCTGCTTCAAGGAGGTTGCTGGATCGACGAGGAAGGCCTCCCCGACCTTGGAAGGCACTAGAGCTCGCTTAGGAACCCGGAGTCAAGCATTTCTAAGAGCTTCTTGGGACAGCCCAAGGAGAGCTTCACCGAGCCCTAGATCCCTTGGTGCATTTTCATAAAGGCAAGTACCCCATTCATAACGTCCCCGTATGTGTCTAGGTTGGTTTTACTATTTTTGTACAATTTCCCTCGTGTCCTAGACCCTCAGATTCACCCTATCTTGAGAGCTCGGGTCTGTGTTCTGCACAAACCTGCATTGACGGCAAAGTCCCTGGTCGCTAAGATCATGCTTAGCGTCCATCGACTATGACATTGACCTTGAATCAGCGGCCAGAGACCGCCGCCAAGTTCATCTGGACAGAACAGCAACCTGTTCTGCCCTCCTATACGATTATTTTTTATATGTTTCACGATGAGGATATACTGTAAACCATTTATATGTATGTATAATGTTGAGGTGATGATTGTGGTGTGTGGATGGATGAGTGTGCATGTTGGTGAATGATAGAAGTTATTTTGTTCCATGAAATTACAAGCATGATTAGTTGTTAATCTTGTCAATCTACTGTTGCATGATTTAGGACTAGCCTGTATGCCCAAGTTTGTGAGGATCATACATGTATGGATCAGCCCTATTCTGAAATTGAGATTTTGCCATGCTTGTGTAAATTATTGAAAGTGTTGTTTGGGAAATAGGAATTGTGCATAAGTCATGATAAATCCTTGGTAAACCAGGTATCACCCCATAAATTGAGGAATAAATTCTGTAGCTCTATACATGTAGGATTCAGACAGTAGCTTGCTAAAATTGTGACTTGTGTATAATTCCATATCGACTTGAATTACGAATGGCATGAAAATTGAATGTTTGATTTTCTGTAAATTCATTTTAACTTAGAAAAATCTGAAAAATTGCATGAAGGGTTCTAAACCCGAAATTAGTTTGTGATTAAAATTTCAGGTCATTTGGACCGGAGCACGATGCCTTATGAAATTTTCCATGAAAAATGTGAAATTGATGCATGTCATTGTAAAATGAGTTGATTCTTGTTTAATCCAACTTGATTAATGGAATTACCTGCTTGTTAATGTCTAAAATCTGTAGTGTCATGTTAGGAAAAGAGTCATGTGCATGTGAGTGAGAAAGTGAATGAAGTGAGAGTGACATGTGTCAAACCATGTGTAAAATCAGTAAAAATGTGTAAATGTGTAACTGTGCCAATGTGACACTGCTTCCGTAGAGGGCAGTGGAACCGTATCAGGGAAAAGTCCCCTGAGAAAGTTCAATGTGTAAGTGACCCTAAGGGCATTAGAGGGAAATCCTGGAGGTGGACAAGTACCACTGGTTAGGGTGGAGACTTGTTCTCCCGGTCTGCGCAGTCCAAGAGTCGCCATTGTATTGCCTAGATGGCGTCTATGTGATGTGATGTGTTATGTCCTTCTTTGGTGGTTTGGACTATGTGTCACGGCACCTAAATTGTGAATGTGTAAATGTGTATGTGTTCATGTGTTAATGTGCAAATGAACAATGTGTAATGTGTATGTGTAAAGTGCAATTTAAGTGAATTGGGAATTTGTGTAAAGAAAATGTGAAACCAAAAATGTGAAGATATGATATTGTACTCCATGTTGTGACAAATCTGAAACCATGCTAAATCAGTAGCTTCCTTATGTTATGATCATGTTTACATGTACAAGTGTCTAGAACCCATGCTAGGGACAAATAAATGAGTATGTGTACACAATTCCCTATTCGGTTGTTCACATGTTGTGTCTTAAATAACATTGTAGCTCTCATGTGTAGGTTATGGTTACTAAAGCATGTGAAAACCAGCAAGCTTAAGCATGTGAAAATGGTTATGTAAATGTATAAGAACATGTAGATTCCATGCTAGTTGTGTTCCCTCTCATGTACGTGCGGAATTCATGTTAATGGCTTTCATGTTTTGGTTAAAATGCAAAGTAGAATTTCATGAGTAGGAATGATTAGAGAGAATGTGTTAAGAAATTTATTTCGTTAAGGAAATCTGAAAGCATGTATCATGTGTTTACTGATAGAACTATCATGACAGATTGTGCATTTCAAGGTTTAAGCATGCTACATGTTGAGTCTTTTGCAATGGTGAGTGTAGAGCCTACTATGACATGTACGTGTATGGTATGAGTAGTGTTACTTGCTGAGTCGTTTAGACTCACTACTTGCTTTGGCGTACAGGTGTAGTTGGTGACGTGGCACCGTTGGAGGAGACGGTGGAGACGGACTCCGAGCGCGGAGATTAGACTGTTGGAGCAGTTGTACCCTTTTGTGTTTTCATAGTATGTAAAAGTGACATTGTACTAGAACTATCATGAGAAAATTGTATAAGTGTGGACATCTATGTATTTAATTTTCAGCAATTTAAATCATGTGAACTTCTAAGTTCTTTAATTTTATTGCAATTTCATGTATGCTAAATGTGGATGATGAATGAATGAAGACAGTAGTTCTTTTTACTTCCGCTACTCTGTTCGTATATTCGCGTGTATCTCAACTGTTCGTATCGTTTGGGTAAATGTCCCACTGTGATGACGCTTGTTATACCGACGAGGGTTGGTATAACCGTACTGGTATAATGAGGGCCGTCACACCATGTTGAGTGAGATGCATGTGAGTGTAGGTTATTATGCATGCTTGTTGGGGTTTCTAGAGGGTGGTTTAAGCTCTTTAGAACCATGTTTAATAGCCTACATGTTTCCCTCCCCGCGGTTGTGATTGTAGTGTGGTTGAGGCCCTGAAGAAGGGAGCCTCGGTGTGTTGCACCCTGTTAAGGCGACACCTTTGGTGTCGCCACCCAGGTGGCGACACATCGATGCGTCGCCTTCAGGAACTCCTGAAGGCGACAGCATCTATGTCGCCACCTTGGTAGCGACATGGGGGCTGTCGCCTTCTGCCTGTTTCCTGTTTCCTACTTCGGTTCCTATTTCCCTCGCTGACCTATCAGGTCACTGGAGCACTGACCTGGTCGCGACAAGGCCTATGTCGCAACCAGATCAGTAGGGTTGCGCCGGCCTGGGTGTCGCCATCACGATGGCGACACTAGGCCTGTCGCCTTCTCAGTCAGAGAAGGGACTTGGCAACCTGCTCAGTGTCTTGCTTCCGCTGCGACTCGATTTTCTCAGCACCTGTGCTGTTTCCTAGTACAGTGCTACTTCTAGTCTCTCTCTCTCTCTCTTCGCCCGGTGCTAGGCACTTGAAGGCTTGTTCGCGAGACAGGTTGTTACCATTACCTGGGACCCCCGGTTCCCGCGCGCTTGTGTCAGAGGGTGTTGCTCCAGGCGACGGGGTTTGCTCGAGTCGTTGACTTTGGTAGCAGTAGGGGAAAATGGTGGGACAGCGACGTGGTCGTTTGTGGAGCTCTCTTAGCTGAGACTGGGACACCGGTAGTGTGTGACTCGTACGGCGCAGTTCAGCTAGTCCGTTCTCACTGCCTCACTCTACGTGGTTCCGTTACCACCTAGAGGTGTCAGGCGTGGGACCGTAGTCCGGCCAGACTACGGCAGTTGTGGTTACTTGTGGTTCCGCGTCTCACTCTGATGGGAGGTGTTAGACATGGACCGTTGGTCGAGGGTAAGACGCGTGGCGCACCTGACCAGCTGACTAGAGTAGTGTATTGTAGCTAGTGTGCTTGTTCAGGCAGTTCGCTGTCTGTGTTTACAGCTGGGTTCTTGTGGTGCCTTGGTTTACATGGGTTTTCCGGTCCCGCCGAGTGGCTTAGACTGACGACTGTGTAGTTCTTTCACGCTTCCGCACTTTACTCTGTTTAGTAGACTAGACTTTACTGCTTTATTTAATTATCACACTAGTCTATATGCTTGTGGAACCAGTGGGAGATTGGTAGTCCCTACTGGGCTTCTTCGTGAAGCTCACTCCCTATTTTGCAGGTGAGACTTCACAGCAGTTCCCTCCGCGGCATAGCGAGGAGACGGGCCCACAGTAGTCGGCGTCTCTAGTGGCAGTGTTTCCCCCAGTTCTGTACTTCACCCTCGGGGTATGCCCCTAAGGGATGTGCTATTCCTTTTCCGTTCTGCACTTGTACTTTTACTACTTTGGGACTTGTACTAGACTTGCACGTTGTGTTAGACTCCTTCTTGCACTAGTTGGTACATTCTTAGTACAGTCATTGTTATTTACATTCCATCACATATCTCGTTAGACCGATCCGTTAGCCCTTCCGGGTTTCTGGAGCCGTGGGCGGCGGTGCCGACGGTCGGATCCTTGGTGGGAGCCGGGGACCCGGGCGCCGGGGCAGTTACACATATGTCTTATGATCAGATTCCTAACTAGTATTACCATCTTAAAGGTACTTAATAGTCAATGGCTGTCGAGCATGCACAAGCAAGAAATATGCAACAAACACTCCAAAACTTTACTCAGGCAATTCTGCAAGCCACTCAGGGTGGTGGAAACCATGGAGTTGGTGAACTCTACAGGAACTTCCATAGTATGAACCCGCCAAGGTTCGAGGGTAGTACTGATCCAGATACTGCTGAACACTGGATCAAGGAGATCAAAAGGGTATTCAAGGTTATGTAGTGCAAAGACTAGGATAAGGTATTGCTGGTAACTTTCCAACTAGAAAGGGATGTCAGGGCATGGTGGGAGTCGATAGAAGCAACACTGCAAGGTCAGCAAGTGACCTGGGAGCAGTTTGTTGAGCACTTCAACAACAATTACTTTCCTGAAAGAGTGCAAGAGAGGAAGGCAGCTGAATTTGCAGCCTTAAAACAGTGTGGGCTTACTATGGTTGAATACGAGGCTCAGTTCTCTTGCTTAGCCCAATATGATGCTCACTTGGTCGGGACTGAGAGAATGAAGGCCAAATGGTTCTTGAGTGGCCTCAGGCCCCAGTATATCACCGAACTGACACCAATGGACATCCAGACCTACGCTGACATGATAAAGAAACCCAGTTATTGGAAGATGGTATGGAGACTGCAGAGAGAATTGAAGGAAAGATTGTGAAAAGGGAATAGATAATGGCTACAGAAATATGCCAACCTACCATCGGAAGAAAAGTCACAGTGGTGGTTTCATTGAACAGAAGGACAAGAAGGCAGGGGAGACAGACAAGTAGTTGGCAGTGGTTCCCTTGGAAATATTCAAGCACTATGACAAGGCAGGCCATCGGTCTAAACAATGCTGGAGAGCTCAAGGCTGATGTTTACACTGTGGAAGTCAAGACCACAGGATCTCTGAATGCCCCATTATCAAGGAGCAGACCCTGCAGGATAAGCATCAGAGTGGACAAAGGAGGCAAGGCCGCTTCAAGCCATACTAGAACCAGAAGCAGTTGAGGAAGGAGGAGTGGTAGAAGGTACTCTTCAAATACTTTCAGGGCCTGCCTTTCTTTTATTTGATACTGGTGCCTCACACTCATTCATATCATAGGAATTCACTGACATCCTATCTATGAAACTGGTATTAATGAGTTGTGAGTTTTCTGTCACAACACCTCTTGGGCAAAGGACCAAACTCAAACAATTTTTTCCTTCTGCTGATGTTGACATTAGTGAAAAGAACCTACCAGCTGATCTAATATTCATGGCCATGGATCACTATGATGTAATTCTAGGAGCTAATTGGCTGACCCAACATGGTGCTAGTGTAAATTGTAGGAAGAGTAGGGTAACCTTTAGCGAGTATCCAGGGTTGGTTTACTCAAGAGCAAAAAACCGTAAACACCTATCTCTTATCTGTTCCCTTAAAGCCCATAGTATGATGAAGAAGGGGTGTGTATCATTTCTTGCTTCAATGGTAGTGGAGAAGAAAGATGTAAAGATTGAACATATCACCGTGGTTAGGGAATTTCCATATGTGTTCCTAGAGGAGCTACCAGGTATTCCCCCTGAGAGAGAAGTAAACTTCTCTATTTCTTTAATACCAAGAGCTGTCCCAGTCTCTAGAGCACCCTATAGAATGTCACCTGCAGAGTTAAGGGAACTGAAAAAGCAGTTAATGGATCTGTTGAAGAAATGATTTATCAGACCAAGCACCTTACTGTGGGGAGACCCATACTATTTGTTAAGAAGAAGGACGGGTCAATGAGATTATGTATTGATTATAGACAACTAAATCAACTCACAATCAAGAGCAAGTATCCTCTGCTAAGGATCAAAAAACTGTTTGATTAGATTTCTGGAGCCAAATATTTGTCTAAGATTAATCTCAGATCTGGCTACCACCAGTTGAGGATTTTAGAGGAGGATATTCATAAGACGGCCTTCAGGAGTTGGTATGGGCATTATGAATTTGTTGTTATGCCTTTTGGATTAACAAATTCCTCTGCATCTTTCATGCAGCTAATGAATGATGTGTACCGGCCATACCTTGATAAATTTGTGGTGGTTTTCATTGATGACATCCTAATCTACTCAAAAACTAAAGAAGATAATGAGGAACATTAGAGGATAGCCTTGCAACTGTTAAGGAACAATCAGTTATATGCCAAGCTAAGCAAATGCAAGTTCTGGTTGGAGGAAGTATCTTTCTTAGGCCATGTAATTTCAAAAGATGGCATTGCAGTCGATCCATCTAAGGTTGAAGCTGTGATGAAATGGGAGAGACCCACTAATGTATCTAAAGTAAGAAGTTTTCTGGGATTGGCAGGTTATTACATAAGATTTATTAAGAACTTCTCCAAAATTGTCATGCCTCTAACCAAATTGAACAGTAAGGAGAATCCATATGTGTGGGCAGAAGATTGTGAGAAGAGTTTCTGCACTTCGAAGGAATGCTTAACTATGACTCATGTTCTTGCCCTACCCATTGAAGGGGAGGATTCGAAATGTATACAGACACATCAAGAATTTGTTTGGGTTGTGTATTGATGCACTTAGGCAAGGTGATAGCATATGCCTCTAGACAATTGAAAGTACATGAAGTTAATTATCTGGTTCATGATGTAGAATTGGCAGCAATGGTACTTGCATTAAAAAATTGGCGACATTATCTATATGGGGAACAGTTTAAGGTAGACTCATATCACAAAAGCCTGAAATGCCTCTTTTCTTAGAAAGAACTTAACATGAGACAACATAGATGGTTGGAGTACCTAAAAGACTTCGACTTTTCCATATAATATCACCCATGGAAAGCCAATTCTGTGGCAGATGCTTTGAGTAGGAAGCCTATGGCGTCACTGGCCAACTTAATGGTTGGGGAGTGGCGATTGCTAGAGCAGTTTGCTAACTTGGACCTAAAATGATCGGGTGTTTGCCAACATTAGTATACAATCAAATCTTCTAACTGAAATCAAGGAACAACAAGACGATGATCCTATCCTAGTAGGGATCAAGGCGAAGATTGATCAAAGACTAGGCTTTGCCTTAACTGAATGTGGCAGATTAGTGTTTAAAGGGAGAACTTATGTACCAGATAATGAAGAACTCAAGAGGAAATTGATGACTGAAGCTCACAGATCTAGGTATACAATCCATCCTAGAGCCACTAAGATGCATCTAGATGTAAAAGGAACTTATTGGTGGCCGAACATGAAAAGAGAAGTAGCTGAATTTGTAGCACGATGGTTAACTTGTCAGCATGTTAAGGTGGAACATCTTAGGCCAGCAGGTGTGTTACCACCTTTAGACATACCTGAGTGGAAGTGGGAAAGTATAGGCATGAACTTTATTATGGGACTGCCTAAAACCAGAGGTGGACTTGATGCAATATGGGCAATCGTAGACCGATTGACTAAGTCGGCCCACTTCTTGTCTATAAAGAGTAAGTGGTCCATAAATGTGCTAGCCGCATTATACATTAAGCAAGTGGTTAGATTACATGGAGTTCCCTCATCCATTGTATCTGATAGAGACCCTCGATTCAAGTCACACTTTTGGTGGGAGTTGCAGATCGCACTGGGTACTAGGCTAAATTTCAGCACTACTTTTCATCCACAGACTGATGGGCAGACTAAAAGAACAAACCAAAATGTAGAAGATATGCTTCAGGCTTGCACCCTTGATTTTGAAGGATACTAGAGTGAACAATTATCCTTGGTCGAATTTGCATACAATAACAGTTATCAAGCAAGCATCAAGATGGCGCCATTTGAGGTGTTATATGGCCGAAGTTGCAAATCGCCTGTGTGCTGGGAAGAAGCAGGTGAGAGGCAATGGCTGGGACCCGAAATAGTACCAGACACCTCTCAGAAGATCTAGATTATTCGTGAACACCTCAAAGTAGCTTAGTTTAGGCAGAAAAGTTACGCAGACAAGAGATGAAGAGACTTGGAGTTTCAAGTGGGTGACCACGTGTTCTTAAAGGTTTCACCTTCGCATGGAATCCAGAGTTTTGGAATTAAAGGAAAGTTAAATCCGAGGATTGTAACATCTCAGGCTTTTCGGCTTTCCGTTGGGTGAGGGATGACTGGCCTTGTCGTGACGGAGGTGCCCGTCACGATAGTCATCCTTGTTGCAACCGCCTTCTGCATCACATTCTTGTCGCGCCCGGTCAACGGGTCGCGATAGTGTTTCTGCTTTTTGGTCGTCTAACGCCTGTCAGCATGGCAGGCGTGGCAGACTGACCTGTCAGGTTGTCACGGCGCCTAGGATGGGTGTGTTCTGGTCGCAGTCTGGGCGGCCGTCGTGATAAGGTCTGTATCGCGACGCCCCACCCCATCGTGTCTTGGGGGCCGAAGGCTAAAAGCCTTGGCCGGCGCCCCTTCCCCCTCTTTTGGCTTTTCTTTTATTCTTCTCCTCCCCAAGGAGGAGAAGTTCCCCCTTTCCTTCTCCGGTGCCTTGGGAGTGGTGGAGTCGCCAGCGAGCTCGTGGTGGAGCGGCGGAGCGTCGTGGAGCGAGGAGGAGGTGGCAAGCTCGTTGTGAAGGCCCCTTGGGGGTTTGGTTTCGTCTAATCGATAGGGATTCTTGTGCCCTTTCCAATCCGAGTGATTGGAAGTCTCTTTGTGTGTTTGCATGCTTTAAATGCTTTCCCCATGGTGGTTATGTTTGTAGCGTGTGGGGGACCCCGAAATGTAGCATCCCGGCGGTCGGCCTTCCAGCTGATGTTGCGACTACCGAGCACGTCACGACATCAGAGAAGGCGTTGGCCCGGTCCGACACAACCTTATCATGATGCGGTTGGCCGTCGCGATAAGGGTCGTGTCGTGACGCGGTTGGCCATCGCGACAATGTAGCTGTCACGGCCTGGTCGGCTGTCGCGACAAGGGTGTCGTGACTTGGTTTCCTGTCGTGATAGCGCTATTGTCGTGTCCGGCTTCCCCGTCACAACAGGGTCTTGTCGCAGTGGCCCTAACCGTCGCGATGGTATCGCAATGGCTTAGGAGGGCGCGACAAGACCTGGTATACCTCGGGTGTTTTCCGTGGCCACGGTTGGCGTGTCGGCATGTGCCCCAGGGCAGGGGATGCCCTTAGGACCTTCTGGTGGGAACGCGGCAGGTTGCCTTCCCGCATTCAGTGACCGAAGTTGACACCTTCGTGGTCGTGTCCTAGCGGCGGTGCTAGGAGGCGCGCTTCTATCTAATAATCGATTGTCTGAATGCCAATCAATTATTAGCAGAGCATTGGTTTCTGTTCTGTTTGCTGTGTTCCAGTTTCTCAGACCATGCCGTGTGTGCCGGTGTTGGCCAACGGCCCATCTGGGGGTTTTCGGAAGCAGTGCCGTGCGTGCCTATGTCTGCTGGGCTTGTCTTGGTTACAAGCCAGCTATGCTGTTTCTGTTGGTGGTTGCCATGCCAGTTCTCTTTTGCCCAGTGCCCAGAACTTGAGGGCTTGTCCATGAGACAGGTTGTTACCATTACCTGGGACCCCTAGCCCCGCGCGTCTGTGTCAGAGGGAGTTGCTCCGGGCGGCGGGTGTGCTCAAGTCACAGACTTGGAGCAGAAGGGGAAAACGGTGGGGACAGCGGCGTGAGCTATTTGTAGAGCTCTCTTAGCTGGTCTGAGTCTCTGAGGTGGTTTAGGAACTCATCCGGTGTGGACCAGCTAGTCCATCTCACTGCCTCACTCTGCGTTGGTTCCGGAGCCACGTTGGGAGGTCAGGCTTGGGGCCGCAGTTCGGCCAGACTCTACCGAGGAGGTTGTAGGCGGGAGTCAGCAGCTGACGTGCAGGAGGGGTGGACTGTGTGTCCCTCTCTTAGTTGTCTGTGGTGGTGGCTTGGTTTCTCTTGTTGTGACGGTGTTTCTCACGCAGTTTCTGAGATTGGGTTTCTCGTCGCCCTAGTTTACACGGTGGTTGTAGCCTCGCCGTGTCTAGTTCTGTCGGTTTGGTTGGTTTGGCCTCGTGGGCCGTATTTAGTGGTTTCCGCTCTACGGGTTCTCTTGGGGTGCCTGGTGTAGGCACCCAACTACTGTTTCGGTAACCCGTTCCTTGGTGCCGTCCATGGTGGCATCGGAGTGTGTAGTTCCCTGAACTCGTGGAGTGTCCGAGGTGCAGGGTGGTTCTGCTTGTGGGCCCTCAACCTGGTGAAGGTCTGAGGTGGCTGTAGTAAGCTTCGGATATGACGAAGCAGACTTCGGATATGAAGAAGTTAACTTCAAATATGACGAAGTGAACTTCGTATATCATGATTTTAGCATGATCAGTCGAACTAAGATCTTCGTGGTTATACTTGCATATGACGAAGCTAACTTCGAATATGACGAAGTGAACTTCAGATATGACGAACTGACTTTGATCATGACGAAGTGAAATTTGTATATCATGATTTTAACATGATCAATCGAAGTAAGATCTTTGTGTTATACTTCGCATATGATGAAGCTAACTTTAGATATGATGAAGTGAACTTCGTATATCATGATTTTAACATGATCGGTCGAAGTAAGATCTTCGTGTTTTACTTTGTATATGATGAAGTTAACTTTGGGTATGACAAAGTAAACTTCGGATATGTCGAAGTGAACTTCGAATATGACGAAATGAACTTCACATATTTCTTTGGCAAACAAAGTTATACTAAGTGTTTGAGAAGAATAATTTCTATGTCTAAATATGCTTTTGAGAGTATTTGTTATATGACTTGTCAGAGAGAGAAATATAGTTTTTTTTGTGGCAAATTAAGTGCAACAAGATCAGTGACTGGTCGAGTGCATTCCACCCCAGCAGGGTGAAATGGAAACACTCCCCTAAGTGATCAACCTGCTACACAAAATTATATAAATCTGAATAAGAAAGCTACAAAGTCTATGGCACATACCCCTGAAGGAACAACAGATCATGGTGATCTAAAACTTCCAAGCCCCATATGATCCCCAATAAGGGCAAGAAAACAAGGGCGAAGTAGCTGCCTAGAGGAGTTAAAAACCTCATTACAATGCATAAGACAAGCATAATTTGCCAAGGCATCAGCCACTTGATTAGCTTCCCTATAAAAATGAGAGACTCTATCACCATGTTGTTGAACAAAATCATGAACATCTCTCCACCATCTGTAACAGTCCCAAGAAGGAGCAGCGCCAGTATGAAGTGAATTAACCAAAGACAAAGAGTCAGAACAAATCTCAGTAATCATAAGACCCTGCTCAACTGCCAGCAGCACACCATCGCACATAGCTCGAACCTCAGCAACAATGCTAAAACCAGCACCATAAAAATGAGAGAAGGCAAGAGACACAAAGCCATGAGGATTTCTGAAAAGGCCACCACCCCTACAAGGGCCAGGGTTACCTTTGCTAGCACCATCAACATTAAGCATAAGACCTTGTAAGGGCGGGATCCATCTCACCATCTTGCACATTTTGAAAGGTATATTAATAGAGAAGTCGAGCTCCAAAATGGCATTCATTTGTTGGGGCGTTGAATTGATTTTGAACACCATTTTGCTAATGGCACTAGCAACCAAAGCTTGGATGTTATGGAGCATAAGATCAGTAGAAATCTTGACTTGCTCATATTTCATTTTGCACCTTGTTTTCCAAATTTCCTACACAATGAGCATGGAGCATTAAATGGTGATAAAACCGTGAGGATGAGTGAGGCTGCAGGACTTAAGGATTTCCCAGATACAAAGAGAAATATTAACATGAATGCCTTGGCCAGCAACAAGGATGGGAGAATCCTATTGCCAAAGTACTTTAGCTAAGTCGCTCTTAACAAAAAGATGATTCATGTCCTCAACTTGAGGACAACCGCAGCAACTACAATGTGAAGGGAGTGGGATACCACACTCAGTGATTCGATCATCCACAGGAATAGCCTTATGCAGTAATTGCCAATAGAAAATGGATGCACGCCTGCTAAAATGGCGGTGCCAGATGCGGAGAAGAGAAGGACGCTTAACTCCATAGCTATTGATCTGATCATAAGCACTTTTAAGAGAAAACAAGCCATTAGTAGAAGGAGCCCAAACACAAATGTCCACATGGGTAGAGAGCTACAAATCTTCCAGTTTGTCATCAATAAGGGTATGCAGATGGTGATGAGTATTAAGAAGAACCTCTTGGATAATAGGTGAGGGATCCAAACAAGGTGTAGATAAATTATGCCGAAGAGGTTTCTGCCCAACCCAAACATCGTCCAGAAAACTAATGCGGGCACCATTACCCAAGATCCATCTAGTATTTTGGTTGACAATATCATATGCAGCATAGAAAAGCTTCTTGGAAATACCATGTGGATGACTTTTGAGCTGACCACCATGAAAGAACCTATCCTTAGCATAAGTAGCCCATAGGGATGACCCATGGGAAATATTCTCGACCAACTTAATCACCATAGAAACCTGAACATGCCAAAGGCTTCTGACCCCAAGACCACCCTCCAAAATAGGCTTTTAAATGGTCGCTTAAGAAATCCAGTGCCTGCATTTTTCATTAGGAGTTCCAGCCTAGAAAAAGGCAGCACAAAGGCGCTCAATATAAGAGAGAACAATTTTAGGAATAGAAGAAGTAGTAGCAAGGTAAACATGCATAGAAGAGAGAACCGAATTAATAAGAGTAATTTTGCCAGCTTTGGACAAAAATGTAGGTTTCCAGGCACTGATATGAGCATTAATTCCATCCAACAAAGGCTTGTAATCAGCCACCAAGGTTCTACCTTGCTTGATGGGCACACCCAGATATTGCATAGAACCCTTTTGATGGTGGAAACCAGTCAAGAGGCTAACCTTGGAGGCCACATGAAGAGGGGCACATTTGGATGTTAAAAAGCTACTTTTGTCATGGTTGCCCAGAAGAGTCCTCATACATCTTCAAGAATTTTAAGATTTTTCAGATATTAGAAGCCTCACCATTAAGGAAAATCAGTGTCTCATCAGCATATAAAAGGTGAGAAATCTACTTACAACCTCTGGGTCCCGAGAATGGCAGAATGACCCAGTTATCCAGTAGCATATGAAGACCCCTACTCAAAGATTCCTCCATAATAATAAAGAGAGCCGAAGCAAGTGGATCCCCCTGACGCTAACCTCTGGAGGACTTAAAGAAACCAGCAAGAGAACCATTGAATAAGACAAAGAACCAACAATTAGAAATAAGCATGGCCACGTAGGAAGTGAATCTAGAAGAGAAGCCAAACTTGAAAAGAACAGCCAATAGGAAATCCCATTCAACCCGGTCATAGCCTTTCATCATATCAAGTTTAAATATAACATTGTGACCATGAACTTTCCTACCAAGATCAGAGACCAATTGTCTAGCCAAGAAAATGTTGTCCATAATATTCCTGCCTTTCACAAAGGTGTCCTGCTCCATAGAGATGATGCTATGTAGAATAGTAGTAAGCCTGTTACAAATGATAAATGACACAATTTTATAAGAAAAGTTGCATAAACTGATGGGGCGATATTGACTGTAATTATTAGGATTATCCGCTTTGAGAATAAGAGCAATGATGGAAGAAGAAACACCCTTCGAAAGAGGGTACCCAACAAAGAAGCCACAAACAACATCCACTACATCTTTACCAATAATATCCCTGCAAGAAGTATAAAATTTTCCTGTGAATCCATCAGGACCCAGAGCACTATCACCTTTCATACTCCAAACAGTAAGTTTAACTTCTTCAGCAGTAGGTATAGAAGTGAGCATCCGATTATCCTCATCAGAGATAAGATGAGGGATCGTGTGTAGCAGGTTGTTATCAATAGTGTGATTTTTAGAAGTGAGTAAAGTACTAAAGAAGTGCTCAGCCTCCAACTTAAGTCTGTCTTTCACACCAAGCTCCATCAACCTTCAACCTATGAATGAAGTTCCTACTTCGTCTACCTTGGACAGCAGCATGATAAAAACAGTATTACGATCACCCTCTTCCAGTCATTAGATTCTAGATTTTTGACACCAAAAAATTTCCTAGCAGTGAAGAATCTGTCTAAGTTTGGCATTGGTGTCATTAAGTTCAAAGCAGTTAACCTCAGTAGGAGAAGCATCAAAAGCCTGTTATTTAATAGTGATTTGTTCCTCAGCTCTCTTGATGTTGTCGTCAATATGGCGAAACACAATTTTGTTCCATTTTTTAAGGAAACTTTAGCAGCCTTAAGCCTATCCTGGAGTTTGTAGTAAGGGTTAGGACATCACTTCTCCTCACCCATCCAAGCTTGTTTAACACAATCTAAGAAGGTATCATGGTTCATCCACATATTCTGAAAAACGAACCTAGATGGCTGAGAATAAGTATTATGCAGATTGATAAGAATAGGGGCATGGTCAGAAGAACCACAAGATAAATGCTGAACACTGAGCCCAGGATAGGCTGCATGACACAAGTTGTTAACCAAAATTCTGTCTAGACGAGCCTTAATGGCATGGCAACCAACCCGGTTATTAGATCAGGTGAAAGGAGTGCCTTTGAAGCCAGCATCCAATAAACCAGAAGTAGAAATAAAGGCATTAAACTCAAGCATAGAAGTAGTGTTATGCATAAGGCCACCCTTCTTCTCAGTGGAATGAGCAATACAGTTAAAGTCACCCCCAACCAACCAAGGAACATCCACAGAATCTGCCAAAGCAAGTAAGTCTTCAAACAAAATCCTCTTGTCATTTAGGTCACAGCTAGCATAGATAGAAGACACAATGATCAAAGGGGTATCACCTTTCATAACCATACAAGTGACATGTTGAGAGGATTTGGATAACACAACAAAAGAGAAAGGCTTATTCAGAAAAATCCAAATCTTGGAATGCTCCTGAATGTCATCAATAAAAGAGTCCATATGCAAGTAAGTACAGAGGCAGGATGCCTTACTTAAGACCATCTTCAGTTCAAAAATAGCCAGAAACTGCAATTTATAATTCTTCACCATACGCTTGAGAGTACGCTTGGAGGCCAAGTTAGCTAGGCCCTAGATATTCCAGAATAAAAGGCTGCTCATCATGAGGAACCATACCCACATTGAACCCCAGCCACATTGGCTTTAGATCTAGTTAGATTCCATTGTTAAAAAGGATACTACCATTTTTAGTAACATCTAGATGAGGCATAAGGATATTCTCGACAGTTGCCCTGTGCGAGACTTGAGATTTCGAACCTTCCTGGGTTACCATGAAAGGTAACATTGTAGCTGGCCTGCCATCAGAAGACCCAATCGCTAACAAGGCAACCGCATCATCATCCACAACTCCGGCAACCAGACTGCCATGAAGAACCTGCAAAGGCGGTGAAGCAGAAACTCCATTCTGGGCCATGCATGGCTCCTGGCCCTGAGTGTGAATAGTGCCACGCACATGTTCGAAAATAACCTTATCGACGTTAATCGACTGTTTTTCTAAGTTGAGGTCATGCATGCAACTAGGACCTGGCTGAGAAGAATCTATAAGCTACTTATCAGAAGTTACATCGCCATTAATATTAATTTGGGACCCTATAACTTGATCATTTCCTCCATCAACCGGTTCAACCTACTGAAGAGCAGGATTGTCCTGAGTATCATTTGTCGGTTCTAAAAGACCTTCCCGCAGATGCTCAAAGGCATTAATCATGGGTACCTCTGAAGTAACCACCATATTCTTTTTCTTTTCCTCCCACATACCGGCCTCCATTCATTAACATTAGGAACTAGAACCTTAACAGGTGCACCATGATCTTCACTAGCTTGTTTAGGAAGGATATTCTTCTGTTTCCAATGACATGAGCCCTCACTAGGGCCAATACGATTACAGAACTTACACAGAGATGGTACTCTATGATAGTTAACCTTCTTCCAGAATCCTTGATCAGCGTAGCCAATCCATATTCGCTCTTGTAGGGGAATAGCAATATCCACATCAATACAGACCAAAGCTTCAGCTGTTTGAGTCCAGGCCAAAGTGGCTTCATGAATACAAAGGACCTGACCCAAGTTATTGGAAATGGAGCACAGATAATCCTCATTATACAGACTCACCGGAAGGTCAGGAAAATCGACCCAGATAGGCATCAAAGTTGGATCCTTGTCAAAATCAAAAGAAGTTGACCATCGAAAGAACTGGAATAGATAACCCTTAATATAAAGACTTTTGCGTAGAAGAACTAAAAGAAAGTCTTCATCAGACTCAAAATGGAGCAAAAGATGGCGATGGTTAAGGACACTGGTAATAAAATCAAACTTAAGCCCGAGCCTAAGAGTCAAACAAGATTTAATATCCAGGATAGATGGCCTACTATACGAACACTTCACATTGATTGCCCCTTTCAAAATTTCTTCTGACTTCAAGATTTCTTCTTGAGAGAAGAAAACCGCAGGTGCGCTAGCATCTATGAAAGTTGGTGGTTTAACCTGCAAAACCACCTTCATGGGATGCAAAGAGCCCGAAAGAGCTTGAGCAAAGGATAGCATCTTCTGGACAGGCCCTGCTGCACCAGGCTCATTCACGGAATCCAAAGCCATGGCTCCAGAAACACCACCACACCTCAAGATCAAGCCCCGCCACCAGAAGGGCTGTGGAGGTAACCTAGTCTCCCACAGCCCTACCCAAAACTCAAAGCATCTCTCTCTAGAATGCTAGAGAGAGAGAGAGTCTACCCTTCGCAGCTCAGACTTACCTGTTGTATAGTTTTATTTATAAGTAGATATTTGTTTATTTTGTCATCTTCAAAACTATTATACATTACAGATTAAATCTGTAAAATATTAAATGTATATTTTGGACAGAGGTTCAACAAAGTTAACATGGAGAATGCTTAACGATCCTCCTGGATTATGGGGTCCTATCCTCAAGGCCAAGTATATTATAGGACAATCCCTTTGGCAGATTAAACGTGGTGGCAATCTCTCTCCTATTTAGTATGGCATATTGGTTGTTAGAGAAGATTTAAAAAAAGGATGTATGTGGATTGTTAGAAATGGGTTTAGTATTAGTTTGTGGGAAGACTACTAGATTTTGGGACAATTGGGACCCCTTAAACCTCAAAGCACATATAATGGTCCCCTCCCAAGGAATGTTTCAGCTCTTATCAGTGAGGGTAAATGGAAAGATGACCTCATCTATGATATGTATGACTTTCATACTGCCAATATGATTTGCCAGATTAGGCTCCCACAGATATCAACTTTGGGTCAAGACACCCTCATATGGAAGTACTCCATGGATGGTCTGATAAC
Organism: Colocasia esculenta; assembly: GCA_014218235.1. Classification (NCBI taxonomy): domain Eukaryota; kingdom Viridiplantae; phylum Streptophyta; class Magnoliopsida; order Alismatales; family Araceae; genus Colocasia; species Colocasia esculenta. Next base: position 148,506,831 of record CM024757.1, read on the forward strand.
TACTAAATCTGCTTACAAGTATTTAGTGGATCAGAAAGACACACCCAATTGCTCATCTATTCATCTTATTTTGAGGACAATTTGGCATCCAAAACTCCAAAGACACATTCCACCTAATCAAATTATGTTCATTTGGAAGGCCTTGTCTAATGCCCTTCCTACATTTTGCATGTTATCTAGGATGCTCCCATAAATTGAAACCTTATGCCCTACTTGTATGGATAAAGAGGAGACTATCCAGCATATATTGTTTGATTGTGAGTTGGCTAGGGCAGTATAGTTTGCTGGCAGTATGAGCTATAGAACTAATGTGGACAATTGGTCTCTGGAAGACAGAATTCAAGCTTGGACTGCTAAATCCTCAATGGAAGATAAAGAAGACATCAAGCATCTTCAACAAGCTATAGCCATAATGTGGAACCTGTGGAAAGCTAGATGTGCTAGGATCTTTGAACAGATGATATTTTCACCAACCCAGATCTTAGCTAAGGTCAATGAAAATATGGTGAATTGGCAAAGCTCCAAGGGAGATGGACATACTACTAATACCCAGATTGAAGAGCCTCAGATTGGTTGCTCTCATAATTTCTCAGACTTTAAGTGGATGCAACTTCTAAGGAAGGGAAAGCTTGTAGTGTTGCCATTCATCTCAATACTATCTTACATCTTCTTTCAGGTAGTACTCATATTTATTCAGCTTTTAGTCCAATGGAAGCTGAAGTGTTGGCCATTTTCCACACTATCAGAAGGGTTAACACTAGCAACTATCCAGTTATCATCTTTAGTGATGCTCTCAATATCATAAATACTATAAATGATGTGTCAAGCTTCATATGGCAATGCAGTAACATCATTCAGGATTGCAGGGACTTATTGAAACAGTCTCCTTTTGTCAAAATCAAATATGCCCCTAGGAAGCTTACGGGGCAGCTCATCTTTTGGCTAAGTTTGCTTTTGCTCGGAATATAGATGGGGAATGGTCTTCTTCCACTAGTACAAATTATGGAATAGACGACCATTAGTTAAGAACCATTGACAGTTCTGCATAAAGCCAATGGTCTTAACCGTCGATTTTTTATTTGAGAATCGACGACACATTAATCGTGGTTTAATATATAAAATTTATTTTTTAATTTATACTTTATATTTTAACCGTCATTTAATAGTTATATTTTATTTTTTATAAGTGCACCTTAATTCTCCAACCCGCACGAAATTTGGATCGCCACCACGTCTCTTCCTCACCCCGCCCGCTGAAGAGAAGAGTAACAGAAACCGCGCCGGACGCCCTCGCCTCGCCCCTCCCAGCCCGTGGAAGAGGCAGAGCCAGCGACCACTGACCGTGCGCCCTCTCCCCGGCAGCCGCATGCCCTCTCCCCACCGCCCGGATGCCCTTGTCGTCGCCTTGCCCCGCCCACGAAAGAGGAAGAGTAGGCAGCCTACGCGAGATTTGGTTTTTCATCACTCCACATCTCTCACCTCGCCTCGCCCTGCCGCTGAAGAGGAGAGCAGGCAAAAACCGCCGGACGCCCTCACCTCGCCGTGACCTCACCTTGCCCTACCCAGCCCGCGGGTAGAGCCGACAAAAGACCACCGGCCGTGCGCCCTCTCCCCGCCGGCCGTGCGCCCTCTCCCCACCGCCCGGACGCCCTCGCTGTCATCTTTCCCTGCCCGTAGAAGAGGAAGAGCTCTCCCCACCACCCAGACACCCTCTTAGTCGCCTTGCCTTGCCCGCGGAAGAGGAAGAGCAGGCAGACCGCCCGCCGCGCTCCCTCTCCCCGCCGGCCGCACGCCCTCTCCCCACTGCCCGGACGCCCTCGCCGTCGCCTTGCCCTGCCTGCGGAAAAGGAAGAGCAGGCAGACCGCCCGCCGTACGCCCTCTTCCCGCCACCCAGACGCCCTCCCTCTTCCCACTACCACGGCAGCCCACACGACCAGTTCTCTCCTCCCCCCGCGGCATCCTGCCTCCTCCTCTTCCTCCCGTTGACACTGGTTCACTCTTCCTTGGACCCTACAGTCTCCACCTTCAACACCTCAGACTGACCTCAGACCCTGCAGTCTCCGGCTCCAACACCTCAAACAGCCAGTCCTCGTAGTTGAAGCAGCAAGCAATAGACGCACCTCCTCCCTGTCTCCTCGCCTCCTCCCTGTCGCCTTGGCATCGCCACCAGTGAGTGCCAAGTTGCCACCAGTGAGACCCCTTGGCATGTAGTATGACTATTTTTATATTATAATATCTTTTGTTTATTTTTTTATGTTACAGTAACACATCAATAATACTTGCATTCATCATTCATCATTCATCATTCGAGATTTTTTTAATTATTAGAGTTTCTCTTATAATGTTAGAATATTCTTCATTAATATAATTTGACATAATATGGTTGTAATCATAATATTGTTAACTTGTGTGATACTACTTGGATGTGCATTTGGTCAAAATCATCCCTTAGTTGCGAAATGGAAGTTCAACAAACTTCAATGGTAGCAACCAGTCCAGAGGTTCTATGCTTTCTTTTCCTTTTTCTCTATCTATTAAATAAAAAGGCCAAGAAGAGAACTCTCCTACAGGACTTACAAGAAGCACAAGTCTTGCTTTAGGTACATCATTTTGGATGAAAGGATACAAATCCTAGAAGCATGACATGCAAGCACCAGCGGTTGCATAACCCACATCACCGCTTTTAATTTAGTAACTGCCTAAAGAAAGATTTACTGATCCATATATGTGCAGTCATTCACATATCAAGATATATACAATTCCAATGAGACTTTTCCAGAATTCATTTTATGAGGGAGAAAAAGGTTTTATTTCAGTTCAATATTCTTATGATTTTTTTTTCTAAAACTTCAGGGAGTGTGTGTTATGAGGTAGATTCATGTTTAATTGGTGGTTAGTTGACAATTTGTTTTCATTTCTAAACATCGGAATTCTGAAGTTTAGAAATTCTGAACAGAGTTCAGAGTTCTAAAATTTCAGTTATTATGATTCTATGAATAGAATTCTGAACAGAAAGTTTTTAGGATTCCATACTAAAACAAACAATAGATCTTAAAATGAAATATTAAGAAAAGCAAAATAATAAGTGTGTTGAGATGCACTATTCAACTCACTGAGTCACTAGAAACGAACATGGAAAGCATATCTTTCATTTGTTGGATATGTGATAGCATTCCTTGTCTGCACAAAACTGTTGAATCATTTCCTTGATGTAAGCGGGCATCACAGGATGTAGAAAATGGGTAATGATTCTTGGTCACTTAGAACATTCTATGCATATTCATAATTTATTCAGGAAATATATCACAGACTGCTCTTCCACTTTGATGATGCTCATAAGATGGCTAGTGAAATCTTTTGATTCTTTGTCAATGGTGTCGCCCACCTCCATAAATTATGTATAAAAGATAAAAGAATAGAAAGTAACCCAACAAAACATGCAAGATCAGGGGACTACACAAATGGAAATGCAACTTACTTGTTCGTCTATTGCAACATTAACTTTTCAATTTTTCTATTATAGCGCTACATCTTTCACTATATTAATTTTTTTGTTAGCTTATTGTGTGACTTTACATGCTAACTATGTTTATTTTCTTCGCAAGATGGAGTTAAATTATATCATTGATAAGAGTTGGATGTATAAATACAAGACCAAACACAACGAGTTAATACAGATTTTTTGGCTGGAGTTGAGCAATTCATGCAATTTGCATCACATAATTTGAACAATGATTCTTCTTCAATGATGAGATGCTCGTACTATAAGTGTGAAAATAAGTTTTATCATGAAAAAGACATTGTTCATTATCATATTGTTAGAGAGGGATTTACTGAAGGATACACTACTTGGCAATTCCATGGAGAATCTTATAGAAAGTCTCAAGTGGTTGATCTTATGCTCACTGGTTCAATGGATGATATGGCTGGGATGTTAAATGATGCATTTATGTGGCAACTTGTCAATGATGATGTCCAAAATTAAGAGCACAATCAAGAGACAAGCACATTTACAAAGCTCGTGGAAGAAGCTAATTAACCTCTTTATGCAAATTGCAATAAGTATTCGAAGCTTTAATTCATTGTGCGTTTATTTCAACTCAAGTGCCTACATAAATGGAGCAATAAATCTTTCTCTGCCATGCTTGCATTATTCAAAGATACATTGCCTATTGATAATACACTTCTAAGTTCTTGATATGAATCTAAGAAGATGATCTCCTAATTGGGTCTAGATTGTAAGAAGATACATGCATGTTTAAATGATTGTGTATTATTTAGAAAAGAATATGAAGATCTCGATAGATGTTCGAGGTGCAATGCTTCTAGATGGAAGGAGAAAAAAATCAATACTAGAGGAACAAAGATTGTGCCAGTAAAAATTTTTCGTCACTTTCTTTTAATCCTAAGGCTTCAAAGGTTGTTCATGTCAGAGAAGACTACAAATTTAATGACATGGCATCATACAACTCCACAAAATGAATATGGGAAAATGAGTCATCCTAGAGACTCCAAGGCTTGGAAAGATTTTGATGAAAAATTTCCATCTTTCAGTAGAGATCTCTGCAATATCAGACTCGGGCTGGCTAGCGACGGTTTTAGTCCATTTAAGATAGCAGCAGGTAGCAACCAAAGCACATGGCCTGTCATTTTAATAGCTTATAACTTACCTCCATGGTTGGCAATGAAGCAATCTTTCTTTATGATGTCTCTTCTTATAGATGGTCCAAAATCTCCTGGCAATGATATTGATGTTTATCTTCAACCATTGATTGAAGAGTTGAAATTATTATGGGAGCATGGAGTAGAGACGTATGATGCTGAGAGAAAACAACTATTTAAAATGCATGCTGTTGTTTTATAGACGATTAATGACTTTCCAGTATATGGTATGTTGTTTGGTTGGAGCACACATGGATATAAAGCTTGTCCTATTTGTCGTGTTCACCATGGATCAATATATCTTCCTTTTAGTCGTAAGTGTGTATATATGAAGCACCATCGTTTTTTACCATATGACCATCATTGGAGAGAAGATACTCAAACATTCAATGGTAAAGTTGAGTATGAACTACCCTCTATTCCTTTGTCTGGAGATGATGTGTTAAGAAAGTGGGAAGGTTATAATAATGTCATATTTGGGAAAGATCCTGACGATGTACCTCGAGCTAGTAAGAACCGAGCACAAGAATTGCTAGAGGATTGGAAGAAGAAAAGTATTTTTTTTTGAGCTCCTATATTGCAAACGTTTATTAGTTAGACATAATCTAGATGTTATGCATATTGAAAAAAAAGTTTGTGAACAAATCGTGCATACAATTCTACAAAATGATGGCAAAAGTTAGGATAACATTAAAGCCCGTCTTGATATGAAGAAGTTGAAAATCAGGAAGCCTCTACATGTTAGACCATCAAAGAAGTATGCTGGGAATTTTATTTTGCCTCATGCCTCTTATAATATGACCAATGTGGAGAAGCAAAGGTTTTTAGGAGTGCTGAAAATTTTAAAACTGTTAGATGGATTTTCTTCAAATATTTCTCAACAGGTACGACTACGAGAATGAAAAATCGTGGGAATGAAGAGTCATGATTGTCATGTAATGATGCAACAACTGTAGCAACCTGAATTTTTATGAAAAATAAAAAATTTAAATAAAGAATTTAAGACCTAGCTAAATGGATATTTAAATAGAGCATTAAATAAAACTCATTAAATGGAAAAGAGTAATGGGCTTTGCTTAATGGATCTTCTAGAATTTATTAGGTCAAAATATGAATTTACAAAGAGAGAATAATAGGAAAATACCCTAAATTCGTAACTAAATTATTACCTAAATAGAAAAAGGGTATTTAATGCATTAAATAGGAAGTTAAATAGGAAAAAGGATTCCTACATTAAATAGGAAGTTAGAGTTGGAATTGGATTCCTAAAACCTACCCCATATGGGTTAGCACGAATTTGGATCTTTTCCAAGTCTAAATAGAGGTTGAAAAGCAAGAGAGGAAAGGTGGAGTTAGGAAATCTCGGAATTAATGGGAATTTGAGTAGTAATAGGAATAGGAACTTGTGTTTACTTAAATACACCTCTTAAACCCTCTTGGCCGACCCAAGCTCGTGCCAAGGGATTCCTGGACCAGGAGAGAGGCCTAGGAGGAGGAGATTTCGTGGGAAGAAGAACCTTTCAAGCTCTCAACCCCGTTCTTCAAGTTCTAGCCCTAGAAGAGGAAAACGAGTCAAGGTAGGCATTCTCACAAGCATAAACCATGAAACTTTTTCTGTAGGATGTATCATCTATCAGGAACGAAACCCTCAAGTTTCATAATTTTCCATCGAGTATATCTTTAGTTCTTGATTTTTCATGTTTTGCAACTCTTATGACCCCGAACCTTCATGCTTAATTCATATCTCCTTGCATACTCTATCTCATGCCTCCATATTTTTATGGGAGATACTGATGCATGATAGGCATCTTTTGCCCCTAAAAGGCCTAAATTTCGTTGAGCATGTTACTCGAATTAAATCGATCTTATTCCCTGTAGCATGTTCTATGTTACTTGTTCTTGTTCGTCCTCAAACCATGTTCAAACCATGCTCTCTCTCGAATTCCTATTTACTGGAAGTACTCTCGCATGTCTAGTTTCATTTGCCCCTGATTTCATGATTTTCATCATGTATACATTTAGTTATGATTTTTTGAACTACCCTATGTCAAAAAGGCAAGTTTCTGGACCGCAATCCAAGACAGAGCAGAACTCTGTCAGACCCAGGCCACGGACCTGAGAAAGCGACTGCCCGACACGTCGCCTTCTCAAGCCCGTCGCGACGCCCTTCTTGTCGCGTTCTCAACGCGACAGGACACCCGTCGCGTTCTGGCCGCCTGAGCAAGACAGCTCTGTCGCCTTCTGTGTAACCCCCTGTCGCGATCTGCTCTGCTCCTGTCGCCTTCTATACAGGCATATGTCGCCTTCTCAGAGTTTTGCCTGAAAACCCATGAAAAATATTTTTGTCACTTTCTAAATAATCCTTACGCCTTCTTACCGTTATACCCCCAGTAAAAACCCTACTTAAAAATGGTGCTATATTGAATGATTTAAAATACATGTTCACGACTTATTTCTATCTATGATTTCTCTTGCACTTGCACACACTTGAACCATCCATTTATGGCTGAAATCTTGCAGAAAATATCTCATAATGTATCTGGTAAATTACCGAAGTAAGGTATAGTAATTGCCCTATTTTAAAGGACTTGTATTCGTTTCTTGCGTTGTTTATATACCGATATCGACGCTCCACTGTTCTAGAATTCCTCTAGAACGTCGAGCACATGTTTATATACACACTTTACTTGGCTTGTGGTGAACTCTCCGTCGGATATTCCTTTCGCCGGACTAGTGAACTCTTGCACAAGGCCTCCATAAGTCTCCTCTGATCATGGATTCCCACATGGTCGACGAGCCGGTTGTACCCTAATACCTACGATACCCTTTAGGGATCTATATGATCCAAACGGCTATTAGAGATTCACTCTCGTCTTAAATCACGCTGGACCTCTGGACCTGTGTATAACAAGGCCAGTGGTAGGATCGTGAGTTCCACCTGACTGCCAACACGACGTGCGCGTGTCGTGCAACTGTTACTATCGCCTGTTTACTCGACGCATTACGTACAAAGACCACTAGCTCTCATCTGTACTCTACTCGCTCGTCTATTCACGTTCACTCTGCTTTCTCTATTCATCTACTGATTGGTACATATTGGCCAAAAACACAAAATAAAGGGCCCGTGCCTGGGATGTGCGCCCGAAAGTGCTAGTGCCCATGGGAGTTAAATGATCAGAGTCATTACACTCAAGTGCTATCTATCTCGACTATCTATATGACAATCAAAAACACAAAACGTGCTATACTCTCTCGATGGCTAGAATGACAAACAAGTGCTATACTCGTCGTGCTATTACTATACTTGTGCTAGTTGTGCTATGGCCATTCTGCTATTCGTGCTATACTCGATACTTGTGCTATTTTGGAAACTATACTCGCTCTCGTGCTATTGTTCTATCTCTTGCTATATTTTGACTCTCTTGTACCTGCTATCTTTAGATACTCTGCCATTAAATGCATTAATTATTTAAAGCCTGCTTGAGCCTGAGATTTAAGTCCTACTGGGCGTTATCGCTCACCCTACGTTATTTAATGTTGTGTTCTCAGGTGAGACCGAGGATGACACATACACTCACGAGGAAGGGAATGACCAAGAGTGAAGCCAGGAGTACCCTTGAGTCATTATGTTATCTTAGAGTTCTAGTTAGTTATTTTCTTTTATTGCAATGTAATTGGGCCCTGTAGAATGGCTCTGATATTAGTGGTTGTAACTAGACACAGAAAAGTTATTAATGAGAAAGATTTACTTTAGCATTATTCAATGTGCAATGGTTTGATGTCTAGTACTTGCTCTATACCTTTTCTTGCAACTGCCTTCGCGCTCCGATATTCCGCGTTGGGGCGTGACAACAACTCTTTCCATTAGCCATGAGAACAACACTTTCAAAATCTGTTGCTCTGGTATTGAATGAGTATTGCAAATTTTTTAGAGAGTTGTGTGCTAAAGTGATAGATGTTAAGACAATGGAAAAACTTGAAAATTCGATTCCCATAATCCTTTGTAAATTAGAGAGGATTTTCCCTCCTGTATTTTTCGATGTCATGGTGCACTTGACTGTTCATATTCCTACAGAGGCTAAACTCGCAGGACTGGTGCAGTTCTGATGGATGTATCCAATAGAGAGATTTTTACTAACACTAAAGAATTATGTACGCAACAGAAGTCGGCCTGAGGGTTCGATTGCAGAAGGTTATCTTATGCAGGAAGCTACAATCTTTTGTGCACGTTACCTAAATGATGTAGAAAGTAAATTAAATAGACCAGTGCGATTTGATGAGGGCCCTATTGGAGTAGGAGTTTCACAACATATAACTGCGGAGAATGCATATCAAGCACATCGTTTTTTATTATTCAATACCCCATCAATACAACCATACATACTGTAAGTTTGATATATGATTTTATAAACCTTTTTATTTAGTATTTATTTCTTCAACTAACCTATATATTTTTCCTTCACTATATAGGGTACATAAAATTTTGTGAAAGGCCAACATCCAACTTGGAGTGATGACCGTATCCAATTAGAGCAGCATATCAATTTTATTGGATGGTTTAGAAATTATGTAAATTTTGTACTCTCTTTTGTCACTTCAATATGGATGAAGGAATTAATATTAACATTTTGTTTTCCTTTTCTATATTTTTAGGTTGATCAATTAAGAGAGCAAATGACTCTACCAGAAGAAGTGACATGTCTTACTCGACGTCCCAAATATGACATTGTGTTATACCAAGGATTTTTTACAAATGGATACAAATTTGAAGTAGAAGTTGTGGATAAGACACGAGTTACACAAAACAGTGGTCTTGTAACAATCAGTGACAATGAAAAAAATTTTTATGGCATTCTGTAAAACATAATAGAGTTTCAGTTTGGTACCTTATCTCCCATAAATCCTTTCAAGTGCAAGTGGTATGATATGAAAAAGGGACTTGGCCTATCGATGAATAATTTCAAACTCACTTCTGTGAATACAACACGATCAACTTATGAAGATGAGCCATTTATATTTCCATCACAAGCACAACAAGTGTATTATTCTGCTGACCCTTTAATGGTGGGATGGAGTGTTGTCTGTCGATGGAAACCAAGAGATACTTATGAAGTACCTATAGTTGAAACTCAAGATGAGGAAAATGAGGATGTTCCAATTTTGATAGGCATAGAGCCAATGATATCAAATGGTAACTTAGAAGCTAGTGATAATGATGTTTCATGGGTAAGAAGGGAGCTTGGTATTGGTACACAAATCGATGAAGATTTATTGGCTGAAATGAAGAAGAAAAATAAAAATAACATAGGTATTCACTTATAGCTTTTAATGTCATTTCTTAGTGTAATTGTTGTTTTCACTACTTTTGAAATTCTATGTGAAGAATATATGTTTTTGTATACCCTTTTAATGTACATTTTGCATTTTATGAAGTGACTAAAAAGGAAGTCTTTAGATAGTGCAGCATCTTGGCATTACCTTGTGTTTTTTATACCCTTTTAATGTACATTTTGCATTTTTTGAAGTAATTGTTTTACAGAAAAATGCCACCAAAAACAAGGAACAAGGTTGTAACCTCATCACATAGAAAGAAAACTCCAGATGACACTTTTACCCCCGAAAATAGGCATGCACCATATCCTCCAACAGGCAAGTTATTTTCTTTTTTTCATCAAGATGCTGGTTATTTCAATATTTATGAATGCAGAATGTGTAAAATGGATGTGCAAGTTTACTTATTATCTGGATAACATTTTAATTTTACAGTTGTTCGAGACAATGGTATGTCGAGGGAATATCATGAGAATAGAGAAATGTATTTCTCCATTCAATTTGATGGGCAAAATATACATGTAGAGGAGAGAAGACCTAGTAGACTTCTTGCTCAAGAGAGTAAGTTATATTAGAGAAAAATATATACTTTTAATTTCTTAAGATTGATGAAGAAGTTGATTTTGCCTAGCTTGTAGTGACCATTAGTAGAGTTGATTTTTTTTTAGGTGTTATCTCACAAAGGAGCACTGTTCAACAGTCACATGTAGAGGAGAGAAGATCTAGTGGACTTCATGCTCAAGAGGGTAAGTTATATTAGAGAAAAATCTATACTTTTAATTTCTTAAGATTGTGATGAAGAAGTTTTTTTTGCCTAGCTTGTAGTGACTATTGGTAGAGTTGATTTTTTTTTTAGGTGTCATCTCACAAAGGAGCACTGTATAACAGTCACATTAGAGGAGAGAAGACCTAGTAGACTTCATGTTCAAGAGAGTAAGTTATATTAGAGAAAAATATAAACTTTTAATTTCTTAAGATTGATGAAGAAGTTGATTTTACCTATCTTGTAGTGACTATTGGTAGAGTTGATTTTTTTTTCAGGTGTTATCTCACAAAAAAACACTATTCAACAGTCACATGTAAGGGAGAGAAGACCTAGTAGACTTCATGCTTAAGAGAGTAAGTTATATTAGAGAAAAAATTTTGCTTTTAATTTCTTAAGATTGTGATGAAGAAGTTGATTTTGCCTAGCATATAGTGACTATTGGTAGAGTTGATTTTTTTTTTAAGGTGTCATCTCACAAATGAGCACTATTCAACAGTCACATGTAGAGGAGAGAAGACCTAGTAGACTTCATGTTCAAGAGAGTAAGTTATATTAGAAAAAAATCTATACTTTTAATTTCTTAAGATTGTGACGAAGAAGTTGATTTTACCTTGCTTGTAGTGACTATTGGTAGAGTTGATTTTTTTTTCCAGGTGTTATCTCACAAAGGAGCATTGTTGGTAGAGTTGAGGATGCAAAACATGCTCCCCCATCTCATGACAGGGTTGGTGAGTGTCTATTTTCGGCATCTAATGATGTACATGAGGACAATTGTCAGGAGATTCTTGAAGAAAACTCTAGCCCCCAAGTAGCACCAACAACATCAATCGGTAAAGTGAGAAGAATACGAGGGCCCACATCTAAAGCAGCATGTAATCCTCCAAAAGGGAAGAAGTGGAGATGCATTTTTATTGACCAACAACCAGTTGGTGAAGAGGCTTCAAAGCTTGCAGAAGTTCTTGGATTATATGCAAGAAATGATAATTATTTTCCCCCTTATAAAGAGTGGAAGGAACAATCCAAGCAAAGCTTCAATGATGTGATGAAGGATATATTGGTAACTTTATTTCAATTATATTAAACTTTTTCATCATTTTATATGTAAGGATATTGTTGCTGTCAACTATGCAGGTACAGTACGATTTTGTTGACAAAGAGGGATTGCCCACAAACATGGCTGATGTCATTAGATTTTGTGAGTTTTCAATAGGAAGTAAGTTGAAAGAGTGGCGTGCAACATTAAAAAGGGCAGGATATATGAAAGGTGTTGATGGTGAATTGTCTATGGCGCCACCCAATGAAAGGATAAGCAAACAATCTTGGAATTTACTTCTGCAATATTGGAAAAACTCAAAGAAAATTCAAGAAATAGAGAGAAATAAGAAAATTCGTGTAGCGGAACAAGCAACACATACACTTGGGGCAAAATCTATTACTCGCCACAATCATAAACAAGTATCACCTTTGCACTAATTCTTTTAATTGTTTTTTTTTTAATTCTGAGTCATTGCTAGAATATACACAATTTTCAACTTGGTTGCAGCAACAAAAGTTGGGTGACAATTATTCAACACTTGAGGCATATCTTGTAGCTCATAAGATGAAAAGTGGGGAGTATCCAAATGCATATACCCACACTATAAGTGTATGTATTTGTTTATATAGACTAACATGTATGAAAATGAAAATCCATGATTACATCTTTTTTTTGTTGCAGGAGAAAGTAATAGCAGCATGTGAAGAAAAAAATCTCACAAACAGTTCGGATCCATCTATATTAACGTCAATCCTTGATAATGTTTATAATGGACATCATGGAGGATATGAGAGGGGCCGAGGGTTGGGATGGTCTAGAGGATCTTGGAGGCATAACAAGTCAAATGAAGCTTCCAATGAGAATGTTAGACAACTTACAATTGAATTACAACACACACAATCTGAACTTCAAAATGCAATGAAGGAAATAGATAATATGCATGCACGTAAGAGGGAGATGGAAGCAAGACAACAAGAACACTTGGAGGCTATGCTTGCATGCAAGAGAGAGTTGGAAATGTGACAACAAAAACAAGACGAGGCCATGGAAGTTAGAGAGCAAGAGATGCTATCACAGATCCAACAAATGAAGGATATGCTTTCCATGTTCGTTTCTAGTGACTCGGTGAGTTGAATAGTGCATCTCAACACACTTATTATTATGCTTTTCTTAATATTTCATTTTAAGATTTATTGTTTGTTTTAGTATGGAATCCTAAAAACTTTCTGTTCAGAATTCTATTCACAGATTCAAAATAACTGAAATTTCAGAACTCTGAACTCTGTTCAGAATTTTTTAACTTCAGAATTCTGAACAGATTTAGAATTATGAACTCTGTTTAGAATTATAAACTCTGTTCAGAATTCTGAAGTTCAGAAATTCTGAACTCTGCTCAGAATTCTGTGTTTAGAATTCTGAACATATTTAGAATTCTGAACTCTGTTCAAAATTTTGAAGTTCAGAAATTCTGAACTTTGCTCAGAATTCTGTGTTCAGAATTATGAAGTTCAGGAATAAAAAAAGATTGTTAAGAACAAACAATAAAAATGGATAAGAAGGGATCGACTCGAGCTACATAAAAATGGCCCATATTCTAAGTTGGTTTCGGAATCCATTACCTCCTTCGCAATATTTCCAAATGCTTTAATATACTGCTCTGCAATTCTCAGACTTGCTGCATGTCAAAGAATTCTCGTAAGTATGAGAAATACAAGGAAATACCAAAACTAACCACCAATTAAACATGAATCTGCCTCATGACACACACTCCTTGAAGTTTTAGAAAAAAAAAATCATAACAATATTGAACTGAAATAAAACATTTTTCTCCCTCATAAAATATATTGTGGAAAAGTCTCATTGGAATTGTATATATCTTGATACGTGCATGGCTCTTATAATTCTGAACTTCAGAATTCTAAAGTTCAGAAATTCTGAACTCTGTTCAGAAATTCTGAACTCTGCTCAGAATTCTGTGTTCAGAATTCTGAAGTTCAGAAATGAAAAAAGACTATTTAGATGTCCTACAAATGGTTCTTAGACTATGTAGATCTGATGTATATGGTGCTTAGAATTCTGTGTTCAAAATTCTGAAGTTCAGAAATGAGGAACACAGAATGAGCAGAGTTCAGAATTTTGAAGTTCAGAAATTCTGAACACAGAATGAGCATAGTTTCTTAGTGAGATCCTGGGTAAAGGCCACATGGAAAATAGTGGCACTATAACACACACTCCCTGAAGTTTTAGAAAAAAAAAATCATAACAATATTGAACTGAAATAAAACCTTATGCAGAAGCCCAAGGATCATAGCACTATAGGCATTATGCATTAGTTCAGAAATGAGCAGAAATAACCATAGCTATCATTAGTTCAGAATTATTTCAGAAATGACCATAGCATTATAGGCATTAGTTCAGAAACTCTGCTCATTCTGAGTTTCTCAACTTAACTAATGCAGCTTTACGATCTTCTCCCCACACTACCAGCTTAGCTATCATTGGATCATAATGCACACTGACACTGTCTCCTTGTACAACCCCAGTTTCAACACGCACTGCATGATACATGACAATGTATTAGTACAAAGTATATAGCCATAGAAACATGAAGAATAGAACAGGTCACGTTCGCATGGAGTTGGATAGGATTTTACATCTGGCAGCCAATCTCAATTCAATGATAATAAGATTAGTTAAGAACATTTAGGGGAGTCTACCACATGCACATGCAAAATGCTTAGCATCCTCACTCAAGTTGTTCTAAAGGTCCATCATTAATAGTATTTAAGGTCCAGATCATATCCACCCATAGCAATCACCAATTGCTCTTTACAAAAACCACTACATATATGATCATGAAGAAAGATTTATATTCTTTTCTAAATGAGGTTGTTACCTATTTCTGAAACTGGAACAGGATGGTAATAATGGACACCAACTGCAGGAAGGAACCCTTTCGGAACATTTTCAGCATGCCCTATTTCCATGTTTGAGGACAACAAAAGTAAGTGCTGGATCTGCACTCATGAGCAAATACTGGAGAAAAAAAAATGCATAATGAGGTATCCAACAGATGGGTTGACTAATGTTTCTTGACCTCTGCTATTGGAACAGATACATCCAACTAATATGTGAGGAACATCATGATTTATGTAGCCTAAGGCCCTAAGCCCTATGTTTGATGGTTTGACCAAATAATGATGGTGAGAAATTTCTACCATAGAATGAACTAGATACAACTACTATAATATTAACACCCATCTCTGTAATTTTACAATGCTGCTGGCAGTCTGGTGCACAGACTGTAATGATGATGCGAATTAAAAAAAGAAGAACATCATGTACTAATTGACTTCACACTATTAGCAATTTGAAGCCCACAAGCACATACTTTATTGCTACATCATTAATTTAGAGACTCAACATTTCAAAAATCAGTCTCCATTACTAATCTTCTCCTTTAGAAGCACAAAGATGGTTACAATATTATGGAATATGAAAGAGATAACACAAACTAAAAAATGTGCAGATAGAATCAGCAAACAAGTACAAACATACAACTTCAAAATCGGCAATATAAGTATCATGGATTCTCATTTTAGAATGAGCAGAGTTTCTTATTGAGATCCTGGGTAAAGGCCACATGGAAAATAGTGGCACTATAACACACACTCCCTAAAGTTTTAGAAAAAAATAATAATAACAATATTGAACTGAAATAAAACCTTATGCAGAAGCCCAAGGACCATAGCACTATAGGCATTAGCACTATAGGCGTTATGCATTAGTTCAGAAATGAGCAGAAATAACCATAGCTATCATTAGTTCAGAATTATTTCAGAAATGACCATAGCATTATAGGCATTAGTTCAGAAACTCTACTTATTCTGAACACAGAATGAGCAGAGTTTCTCAACTTAACTTCCCCCACCCCCCCCCTCCCACCCTACATCACCACCACATATCACCTCAGCCATTTTTTAGTTCTCTTGAAGAACCCCATTGACTACTCTACTTTCCACAATCCACTCACTTAGACATGCTTTACGGCACATACTTTCATACTAAAAGCATATCTATCTAACAACCATCCAAATATCTAATGGAACCGCAGGATGTGGCCTGTGCCAACTGCCAAGTCCAAATATGTTCAAAATACTATTTTTCTTGTCTGGATGGGACCTTAGAGATGAGGAAGGACCTACAGGGTGCTCAAAATTTCTGTCTGTCTAGAGGTGCTTTGATCCCTGTTCCTGACATTGATGTTCTGGGTTCTGTAGGATTAGCCCTCCTAAGTCCGGCCAGACTGTGTTTGGGCCAGAAGCATCTAAATGGTTGTTTCCTTCACCAGAGTCTAGAATGGCACGTTTAGTTTATTGATACAATCATCACCCTAGTAGTATGTTGTGCACCTTACCCAGTGGCACCTCTTCATGGAAGCCACTTCACTTTCATGATTAATAGGGAATGCTAGTAAATGCTAGTTAAAATTTTCTACTACATTGAAAAGAATGAATTTAAATGATACAACATACATTAACCATGATTCCAAACTGAACTTCAAGAAAATAGTGAACTTTATATTCTGTTGATACACATTTTGTCTGGGAACTTTATATTCTGTTGATACCTGAATGATCTTTTGAACCAAAAAAGTAATTCCAGTAAGAAGACATGATCTTTCTCATCCTTTGATGGTTGGAAAGTTCCTTCCTAATAACAAAAAGAAAGTTAGACGTTAAGAAATCTAGATGACCATGCATGTAACTGTAAGTTGTCTACTTCCATGGCTCATATAATTCTGTAACTGTAACTGTAATTGTAATATTAACCTGGCTCTTATAATTCTGAACTTCAGAATTCTGAAGTTCAGAAATTCTAAACTCTGCTCAGAATTCTGTGTTCTGAATTCTGAAGTTCAGAAATTAAAAAAGATTGTTTAGATGTCATGCATATGGTTCTTGGACTATGTAGATCTGATGTATATGGTGCTTAGAATTATGTGTTCAGAATTCTAAAGTTCAGAGTCATAAGATTCAAAGTACCCATACCATTAGCCATGTTACTTGTTCCTTTTTATCCTTTGTTTGCTACTAGTGGGCTAATCTTGGTTCATTATTCATTAGCCTATTTTGAATATATTTCTTTTTGGCTAAACAAAAGGTTGTCTAGTGCAAGTATTTTGAATATATTTCTTTCACTTATATATCCTGAGTTAACTATTTACTTATGCTACTACAAGTATTGAGATTTTCTCATTTCTTTTTATAGGTTGGAGATCCTCGGTCGCGTGCTGAGACATCACGTTCTCAGCCCCCACTTCCATAGAGTTGGACACATTTATGTACCTAGCTAGCTAGATGGGCATTTTCATATAGACTTTAAATTTCAGATTACAAAGACGTCATTGATTTGGACTTTGTTTGGTGGTTAATAGTTATAGACGATATATAAGTGAATTTATTAAAGTCAGAATAGTAACTTTTTTGGAATATATTAGAGAATTTGGGTATTCATACTTATTTGTTATTTATTATTTGTTATTTGTTATTTTTGATGATGGATTGACTCAGATCAGCTAATGTTTGTATGTGATTGTAAATTTTAATTCGAATGAGGACACGTGGTGTCTTCGCTAAATGCAAATGATGTATTGTTGGCTATAAAAAATGGTGATATTTACTATTAGCTATTAGCAAATTGTAACAAGTGGGCCATTGTGTTTTTAAATAAATAAACATGATAGTTGGCAAGCATTGGCTATTAATAAATAGTGATTAATTCGACATTTGCAAATAGCAATGGCTAGTGACTATTGCGTATTACCAAACAAATATCGTTAGAACTGTTGATGAGCAAATAATGATGGGTAGTGGTGTTGGCCATTGTAAAAAGACGACAGTGGGTAACCGTTGGATATTAGGAAATGGCAATGGATAGTACCATCGACTATTATACAAGGACGACAGTGTACAACCGTTGGACATTAGCAAATAGCGACAGGTAGTACCGTCGGCTATTATACAAGGATGACAGTGCACATGTCATGCCTCACAAATTTAGCAGCAGAATAAATCGAGGGGAACATGAGCCAAATGTATGGTAACGTAAATTGCACATACAATCGCAATAATCAGAGCATCTAATGAACAATAATTGAAATAAACTCTTATTTTATTATAAATTCACTAAGACTGTTACAACCACTAATTCAAAGCCAATACCTAAGACTCAATGACATCATTACATTGGAAAAGAAATCCAAGCAAAATCTACTAGACTCCATTGTACTAGGGTAACTTCATCATTTGACTCCAGATCGCTCATCACTCCAGTCCATTCCCATTGGTATGGGTAAGGTCATCATCCGACTTACTTGAAACACATAAATATCACAGAGTGAGCGATAACACTCAGTAGGACTTAATATCTCGTGTAAACAAACATGCTTTAAGTGATTTATGTCTTGTAAAGCAAAATAACTAGAGAGAATGACAAATACAGTCTAGAGAGTAATATCTCATGATAATAAGAAACAATAGCACAAAGCACGAGAGTATAGAACAACAAATATGATAACAGATTGGTCGTATAACGAGATAACAAGTAAAGTTGCACAATAGTGCACAAGTCACAATACCAAGTAAAGTTGCACAACAGTGCACTAGTCATGATAGCAAGTAACGTGTGTTTGGTCGATCATTTTATCAACTGAGAGAATCTAGTATTGTGATTGATTGACTGTCTTAGATTAAATCTTGAGTGTCATGCGTTAGGTGTATACCAATCACCCAGATCATTTGACCCCCGCGAGTTATAGCCTTTCGGGCGCTCTCCCCAAGGACTAGATCGGGCCCTTATAATGTTGCCTAGCATAGTCATGTTTGTTATCTTAGACAATCAATTTGATGGCCAAATAGAGTACCAAGAATAGATGAGAGTAATTGACGAATAGACGAGAGTGTAAAGAGAATGTGAACAGATGAGCGAGTAGAGAATAGATTAGAACTAAAGGTCATTGCACATGAAACATCGAGTAAACGGGCGATAGTAACAGTTGCACAACACGCGCAATTGGTGTTGGCAGTCAGGTGGAATTCACTACCCTTCCACAGGCCATGTTATGCACAGGTCCAGAGGTTCGGCATGATTCAAGATAAGAGCGAGAGCAATCTAAGGCCTTTTGGATCTTACTGATCCCTAAAGGGTATCATAGGTGTTAGGGTACAACCAGCTCGTCGACCATGTGGGAATCCATGGACAGAGGAGACTTACGGAGGACTTGAACAAGAATTCACTAGTCTGGCAGAAGGAATATCCGACAGAGAGTTCATCCAAATCAAGAGAAAGTGTGTATATAGAAACAAGTGCTCAACGTTCTAGAGGAATTCTAGAACAGTGGAGCGTCGATAACGCTATTCCCAAAAACATCGCGAGAAAATGAAGACAAGTCCATTTAAAGTAGAAGGGCAATTTAATTACATCATTGAAACAAATTACCAGATAATTTATGGAATACTTTTATGACAATTCAAGTCATGATTGGGTGGTCACAAGTGTGTGTATGTGTCATAGAGAATCATGGATATTAAAGGATCATGTGATTGACTTTTAAT